>PVJN01008364.1:0-65445 GCA_004026805.1 Lasiurus borealis
CAGTCAATTCTCTTCACTCATCTATCGAGAATAACATACCAAATTTAATATAGAAATTTTAAGAGCAACAGTTCCCTGTATGTGGCACATTTGCAAATATGGGTATTTCAGGGTGCAAATTAAAATAGTTTGATGCACCATATCACACTTTCTCAATGAAAGGGAAACTTTCCTTGTGCTTACTATAAACACTTCATTTACACATTTATTTGAGATTTTGTTAAATTAGATTATGTAAACACAGGCTGGATAGCAAGTCAGATTTAATACACATGAGTTTCAAAAACTGACTCGCATGCTGAACATGGAAAGTCGAGAGGACTTCACCAAGATTTATTGATTCGCGTCAAGAAATCATTAGTTTTCAAAGTGTGAAAAATGATCATATACTTAGGACCTGCCGACGGAAGCTGTTTTGTGAATTAGCAGAAGCTCTGGAGAGGAGCAGCCTAATTGCATTACCATGGAATCAGAGATGGTTGTCAATTTCCCCCATTAAGCTGTTCTCCTTTAGTTTGTTAAAATGAAGGTGCCATACGTTGGATGAATTCACTAATACCCTGATGAATGAGGTATTTTCCCAGTAGCCTCGCTACCAGTATAAACAGTGAATTAGGAATGATAGACCATCAATCATATCTCTTTCCAACAGATCTCCGCCGTGAGATTATTCATTATGGATGAGGGCCACTTAGAAACTTTTCACTCAGGCCGCGCCGATGGAAAGACTTAAATTGTCCATCATCTTCGGTGTCTGCAGGAGTTAATTTCCTCATTTACACCATTTCTATGGCCTCTTTTTTTTTTTTTCAATTGGATTACTTCCTTTTTTTTAACATATTTTTATTTATTTCAAAGAGGAAGGGAAGGAGGGAAAGAGAGAGAGAAACATCAATGATGAAAGAATCATTGATCCCTGCCTTCTGCACGCCCACTACTGAGGATCGAGCCTGCAACCTGGGCATGTGCCCTTGATCAGAATTGAACCCGGGACCCTTCAGTATGCAGGTCGATGCTCTATCCACTGATCCAAACCAATTGGGGCTATATTATTTCTTTAAAAAATTGCCAAGACCGGTTTGGCTCAGTGGATAGAGTGTCTGCCTGTGGAATGAAAGGTCCCAGGTTCAATTCTGGTCAGTGGCATGTACCTTGGTTGTGGGCACATCCCAGTGGGGTGGGGGGGGGGGTTGGAGGCAGCTGTTAGATGTTTCTCTCTCATCAATGTTTCTAGCTCTCTGTCCCTCTGCCTTCTTCTCTGTAAAAAAGAAAATCGATAAAATATATTTTTAAAAAAATTAATAGGAATTGTACACATGCATCTAGCAAAAAACAAACAAACAAACAAACAAAACACTCCTGGGTTCAAATCTCATTTTGTTTCATGCTAAAAATGACAAGGTCTTCCCTCAGATGGGCACACAGCCAAAGGCGAGAGAGTTCAGACAAGCAATTAGAAGTTCAAATGCTCACCCTCAAGGGGTTGGCTCAATGGATAGAGCGTCAGCCTGTGAACTGAAAGGTCCCAGGTTCGATTCCAGCCAAGGGCACCTGCCTGGTTTGAGCCCTCCATCCCCAGTAGGAGGTATGCAGGAGGCAACCGATCAGTGATTCTCTCTCATCGTTGATGTTTCTATCTCTCTCCTTCTCCCTTCATTTCTGAAATCAATAAAGAAATATATTTAAAAGAAAAAAAAAGTTCAAATGCTCACCTACCCGATGGGCGGGGCTCTGTGGGTTCTTTCTGTCTTTGAAAAAGATTGTGCGGGGAACCCAGCTAGACTGTTGGTGGTTCTGCTTTGAAGCATCACAGTGACTAGTATTTCTCTGACTTCGTGTGCAGGGAGTTCGGAGAAACTGGGCATTGCCTCTCATTGATTCCTGGATGGAAGGTTTTGGATAATTTGTATTTATCAGAACCACTGGACCATAATATTTGTCTCTTCTTTTGTTTTCTGATGCTTATTTGACTGGATAAGTGGTATTTAACTCCTGGTGTGTTTTAAGGCCGGAAAATCTTCTCTTTATTCTGGGGAAGAGCAGCTTTCATGCACATTGCTAAGCTTGTGTAAATTCAACCAAACAACCTTTTCGAACCAACTAAGAATGCATAATTTAGAAAGAAAGAAAAAAAGAGTAAAATTACATTCAATTAATTTGATTATTTTGGTTGAAATCACATAAGCCAGCCCATTAAAAAAAAGTATAACCCCTATGGGGGAAAAAAAAATGTTTCCTATTGGATTAACTATAAAAATGGAGTAATTCCAGCCAAAACTGGTTTGGCTCAGTGGATAGAGCGTCAGCCTGCGGACTGAAGGGTCCCAGGTTCAATTCTGGTCAAGGGCATGTACCTTGGTTGCGGGCACATCCCCAGTAGGAAGTGTGCAGAAGGCAGCTGATAGATGTCTCTCTCTCATCAATGTTTCTAACTCTCTCTCTCTCTCCCTTCCTTTCTGTAAAAAAATCAATAAAATACATATTTTTTTAAATTGAGTAATTCCAAAAACATTAATATCACCACTCTGAAGCCTATCTAAACAAAAACTTCCAATTTTCTCACTATAAAAGCCAGCATAACATAGGAGCAATATTAATGCTCTATTTACTTAGCGTCATCAATGTAAACAATGTATTTAATTTTAAGGATTATTTTATCTCCTTAAAAAGCAGAGTATGCCCACAAACTTCAACATCAACCAAATAATCCACCAGTCCATATAAACAAAGGATGTGTGTTCATAGTGAGTAGACTCTAGTAGAAGAAATAATAGGTGCCAGTTGTCACATCTCCTTCAAAGAAAAGTTACAGAAAATGAGGACACTCCAGTGACTACATAAATAGGTAAATTACATCTCTCCAATTTTCATTTACCATCAAATTGGCTAGTTCACTGAATCATAAAATGTTTTCAAGAAAAGCTAATAGGGAGATTAAAAATGGCGGCAGAGTAAGTGGATGCTACACAGCCATGCTCCCAAGAACAAACTGGAATTACAACTAAAATACAAAAAAACAACAAAAATAATATCCTGAAGACTAACTGGAGAGAACCCTGCATGGAGAACATATTTGCCAATGTTATCACCGATAAGGGTTTAATCTCCAAACTTTATAGGGAACTCATAAAACTTAACAAAAGGAAGATAAACAATCCAATAAAAAAGTGGACCAAGGACCTAAATAGACACTTTTCAAAGGAAGACGTACAAAAGGCCAGTCAAGGGCATGTGGCTTGATTGCAGGCACATACCCACTGGGAAGTGTGCAGGAGGCATCTGATTGATGTTTCTCTCTCATCGATGTTTCTCACTCTATCCCTCTCCCGTCTTCTCTGTAAAAAATCAATAAAATATATTTTTAAATTTTTTAAAAAAACAAACATAAAGCACATATGTACATATGTCAAAATGATGGAACTTTTTGTATTTTATAAATAAACTAGAGGCCTGGTGCACAAAATTCATGCATGGGTGGTTATCCCTCAGCCCGGCCGGCACCCTCTCCAATCTGGGACCCCTGAGAGGATGTCCAACTGCCAGTTTAGGGATTGGGCCTAAACCGGCAGTTGGACATCCCTCTCACAATCCAGGACCGTTGGCTCCTAACTGCTCACCTGCCTCCTTGCCTGATCACCTCCAACTGCCCCCCCGCCCCGGCCATGCCAGCCTGATCACCCCAACTGCCCTCCCCTCCTGGCCTGATTGCCACTAACCGCCTCTGTCTCAGCCCTGCCACCATGGCTTTGTCCGGAAGGACATCTGGAAGGTCTCCTGGTCTAATTAGCATATTACCTTATTATTAATATAGATAGGAGATGGCGACTTAACTCCAGAACAAAGTATGTCGAGTCTGACGTAACCCGAGGACCATCTGACCAGCAGGCTATTGAGAACCAGCCTTAGAGACTGCTCTCTGCGCAGGTTTCGTTCTTATTAAAAGTGTTTTCCTCCTCCATTATATTGTGTGCTCCATCAGCACACAATAAATATTTGTTGAGTGAATAAAAGGTTCCTTCACAAAAAATGCTTTAAAGCTAGATAAAAACCCAGTAGGGAAAAATATATATGTAGGTGGGTCGTGATGTTTAGTTTTCAGTTTTTCCAACTCAAAATATACTTGGTCGGAAAACAAGAAAACATTGCTTGCCAAAAGGTGGCTTGAGGATGTGGTCTAATCACCTTCCCAACCTACACAGAAAGGTATTCTCGGCTTTGAAGAGTTATAAACGGCCCAATGCGTTCTGCATCTCCATAATTAACAGAACAATTATTGATCAGCACACAGCACGGGAGACATGATTTGTGCGAGCGCTTAACTTTTTGAGAGCTTAAATCATTATGGTCAGTAGTAAAAAAAAATAAGTTTATGGTAAATGTATAATTCATTCACCTATTTTATTTGCACACGAACATAAATACCTCCTTCATGCTAAATATCTTCTTCATGTGGGAGGATATGCAAAATGTAGTACATGGACAGGATAAAAAATAGATTGGAATTTTATTTTCCCTGTAATACTTCTTTTTTAAATATTTTATTAAATTTTTTTTACAAAGAGGATGGGAGAGGGAGCAAGACGTAGAAACATCGATGCGAGTGAAACACCGATCAGCTGCCTCCCTTCTTCCCCCCAACCCCCCGCACACCCCCTTTAAGGATGTGCCCACAACCAAGGCACATGCCCTTGACCGGAATCGAACCTGGGATGACCCTTCAGTCCGCAGGCCGACGCTCTATCCACTGAGCCAAACTGATTAGGGCAACACTCTTTATTTCTAATCTACTCAGACTTTTCCTATATCATGCAAATTTAAAGTATTTCTCCACTTTTACTTGCAGTTTACAAAGAAGAGTGTAGGTAGAGATTTGGATAATCATCACAATCCCCCGAAGGTGCAGGCACTGATGCTGGGGTGTGTCACCGTTGGGTCCATAGCAACACTTGCCACTCTTTTGTACCTCCGTTCGCCTATAGAAGAGACCTGCCAGGTGACCTTGACCCCTAACCTCTGATAACACCGCCTCCCTTGGTGCACCAATCCAAGGGTAATAGTGACCGCTAACTGCTGGTAATCTCTGGGACGCCTCCTTATCATCACTTACCGTCTTTACAAGCTCTTCCGTTTCCTGTCCAGGCCATCCTTATATGAAACTTGCTCTGATTTAAATATTTAAAGCAGTTTAGTGTCTCTCTGATGAGAACCAACTGATAGCAAATACCTATTCCCCAAGGGGAAGGACCAGGTTACATCCTCGCACTTTGGAAGAAACCAGGTACTTACTAAGTAGCCATTGAAAATGTGTTGAGCACATACATCCTCTAGGGCAGTGGTTCTCAACCTTCCTAAGGCCGAGACCCTTGCATACAGTTCCTCATGGGGTGGTGACCCCCAACCATGAAATGTTGCTCCTGTTATGCATCGTGATGTCAATATCTGCATTTTCCAAAGGTCTTAGGCGACCCTTGTGAAAGGGTTCGTTTGACCCCCAAAGGGGTCGCGACCCACAGGTTGAGAACCGCTGCTCTAAGTGTGATGGTTCTCAAATTTTATCAAGTATCAGAGCTACCGGTAGAACCTGTTTTAACTCAGATTGCTATCTCTCCTCCCATCCCCCCTCCCCCACGTCCAACCTTCCTCAGGTTTCTTATTAGTAGGACTTGGATAAGACTCCTAAAATTTGCTTTTATATATTGACTTTTATTTTATTGACTTTTTACAGAGAGGAAGGGAGAGAGAGTATTAGAAACATTGATCAGCTGCCTCCTGCACACTCCCCACCAGGTATGCGCCTGCAGCCAAGATGCATGCCCTTGACCAGAATCGAACCCGGGACCCTTGAGTCTGTAGGCCGACACTTTATCCACTGAGCCAGACCGGTCAGAGCTAAAATATGCATTTCCGGCACATTCTCAGATGATGGTGATATTGCTTGTCCAGGGGCCACATGTCAAGAACTGCTGTTTTTTAAAAAAATAGAACTGCTGTTTTAGGCCTTGATACAATCCACCCTGAATATATACACTGGAGTAAATATCTGGATCAGCTGAAACCGGTTTGGCTCAGTGGATAGAGCGTCGGCCTGCAGACTGAAAGGTCCTAGGTTCTATTCCGGTCAAGGGCATGTATCCTGGTTGCAGGCACATCCCCAGTGGGGAGTGTGCAAGAGGCAGCTGATTGATGTTTCTCTCTCATGGATGTTTCTGACTCTCTAAACCTCTCCCTTCCTCTCGGTAAAAAAAATCAATTAAAAAAATATATTTAAAAATTATCTGGATCAATGAGCACTAACATTTCCTATTTAAAGTATTTAAAGGCAATGACAAAAATTGTTTGGCTATCCTAGTTGCTATGACAGCAAGAAAGGTGTAGTGTCTTTGTAAGCTTTTACCATGACTGGCTATTACTAGACAATTAACTCTTTTTTAAAAAAACATTATTTTTTAAATCAATGAATATGGCCTGACCGGCATGGCTCAGTGGTTGAGCATCGACCTATGAACCAGGATGACACAGTTCCATCCCTGGTCAGGCCACGTGCCTAGATTGCAGGCTTGATCCCCGGTGTGGTGTGTACAGGAGACAGGCCCTCAATGATCCTCTCTCCTCCTTGATGTTTCCATCTCTCTCTCTACTTCTCCCTTCCTCTCTGAGATCAATAAAAATATTTTTTTAAAAATAAAAAATAAAACCAGTGAACACGGTGAAAGTACAGATGGTGAAATAATTGGATGTTAGAAGCAAGTGCATAGATACTTTGTCATGAAATTGCTTGAATGTATGTTCTGAAGCAGACTCTATAGATTTTGTTTTTTTTCTTGCAAGTTTCAAATATGGGAGGGCTCCTTCCTTCCCCAGCGCGAACGGGCCGGGAGGATCAGCTGTGCTGAGAGAGAGGAAAGGATGCCAAATTTCCAGCGTGCGCACGCACATTGCTTTTGCTCATAATTAATAGCCCCTGTGCTTGCTAAGGTTTTGGAAAGCAGCTCAAAGCCGACCCAGGTAATACCTTCTGACAACGTTTTAAAGATCAGTCGTGTCATATGGCTGCCTTTTAGAGGGAGGAGGAGGAAAAAAAAAAAATGTCAGAACGCATAGCGGTGCCATATGGCATCTCTGAAGAATCAGCCGGATTGGACAGACACGCGCTGGATAAAGTCCCAAAAGCGCTTGGAAAAGAATGTAGTCTTGTTGCCAAAATGTGGCCTTTGTTAATCTCCTAACTATTATTGTGCAGAAACTAATTCATCTGTATTAATTATAAGCAAATTTTAATTACATCAGTAAAAGCCCATTATACCCGTCTCGGATGCCAGACCAGCCGTGTTAACTCTTTGGAAGTCTCCGAAGCGCATCCCGGGTTCGGGGACATAGGTGTTATCTGCGAGGCTGGTGGGGGGGTGGTGGGGGGCTGGGTGTTTCTAGCCAAGTGGGAAGATGCAATTTTGACATTTAGGTTTCCAGCGTTTTTAAGAGATCCCAGAAAGGACTGCTTTTCTCAGAGGACATCCAAAGGCAGCCGAGGCGACGTAAATCGTTAAAGGCAAATGAGTCCTCGTGGGAGAGTTCCCTTGCACGTCGCATTCTTGGGCCTCAGATTGAAAAGCTAAAGAGGGGGGAGGGCGTGGAGGGGGGAAGAAAAAGAAATGAAGCAGCAGTTTGCATTGTAGAGCCGTGATCTGCAGCGACACCAGGCCATTTGGCAACATCCAACCTGATTCCGCCAAAGCAGTCATCAACCGGTCACTTGCGACGACGCTCTGGACACTTTGAGGCCTGGTGTGGACCGTGCCTCGAGGTAGCAGATCCTCACAGACACGGAGAAGCAGCTCGCGGGCGTATTTCGTGGCAGCAGCTTGGCCGAGAGAGCTGGCTGGCCGGTCTTTCCCGCACGGAGACGATCTGGTTCGCATGGAACACATGGTGCTTACGGTGCGCGCAGCCGTCGCGGTTGGAAGGCCTCCAGCCGAAGGCTCATCTGTGTTGGAATCATCTGTGAGTGCCGTTCGACTAAATGTGGGGTTTTATTTTATTAGGCCAACCGGCGAAGTTTCTCTCCCTCCTGAAAATCTTCCCTTTCTTTCTTTTTTCTTTTTTGTATTCCTATGACTCTTTGGGCCTAATAAGTTAAACACTACCTTATTTTCCGGCGTATAAGACGACCCCCAACTTTTCCAGTTAAAATAGAGAGTTTGGGCAGAAACCGGTGTGGCTCAGTGGATAGAGCGTCGGCCTGCGGACTGAAAGGTCCCAGGTTCCATTCCGGTCAAGGGCATGTGCCTTGGTTGCGGGCACATCCCCAGTAGGGGGCGTGCAGGAGGCGGCTGATGGATGTCTCTCTCTCATGATGTTTCTAACTTTCTATCTCTCTCCCTTCCTCTCTGTGAAAAATCAATAAAATATATTAAAAAATATATAGATGCCGAGACTGGTTTGGCTCAGTGGATGGAGCGTCGGCCTGCGGACTGAAAGGTCCCAGGTTCTATTCCGGTCAAGGGCATGTGCCTTGGTTGCGGGCACATCCCCAGTAGGGGGTGTGCAGGACGCGGCTGATGGATGTCTCTCTCTCTCATTGATGTTTCTAACTTTCTATCTCTCTCCCTTCCTCTCTGTGAAAAATCAATACAATATATTAAAAAATAGAGAGAGAGAGTTTGGGAGATACTCGCCCTATAAGATGACCCCCGGCGTATAAGACGACCCCCGACTTTGGAGAAGATTTTCCTGGGTTAAAAAGCCATCTTAGCCCTAACCGGTTTGGCTCAGTGGGTAAAGCGTCGGCCTGTGAACTCAAGGGTCCCAGGTTCGATTCCGGTCAAGGGCATGTACTACCTCGATTGCGGGCACATCCCCAGTGGGGAGTGTGCAGGAAGTAGCTGATCGATGTTTCTCTCTCATCGATGTTTCTGGCTCTTTATCCTCCTCCCTTCCTCTCAGTAAAAAATCAATAAAATATTAAGAAAAAAAAAAAGTCATCTTAGCCAAAACCGGTTTGGCTCAGTGGATAGAGCGTCGGCCTGTGGACTGAAAGGTCCCAGGTTCAATTCCGGTCAAGGGCATGTACCTTGGTTGCGGGCACATCCCCAGTAGGGGGCATGCAGGAGGCGGCTGATGGATGTCTCTCTCTCTCATTGATGTTTTTAACTTTCTATCTCTCTCCCTTCCTCTCTGTGAAAAATCAATACAATATATTAAAAAATATAGAGAGAGAATTTGGGAGATACTCGCCCTATAAGACGACACCCAGCGTATAAGACGACCCCCGACTTTGGAGAAGATCTTCCTGGGTTAAAAAGCCATCTTAGCCCTAACCGGTTGGGCTCAGTGGATAAAGCGTCAGCCTGTGGACTCAAGGGTCCCAGGTTCAATTCCAGTCAAGGGCATGTACTACCTCGATTGCGGGCACATCCCCAGTGGGGAGTGTGCAGGAAGTAGCTGATCGATATTTCTCTCTCATCAATGTTTCTGGCTCTCTATCCCCCTCCCTTCCTCTCTGTAAAAAATCAATAAAATATATTAAAAAAAAAAAGTCATCTTAGCCAAAACCCATTTGGCTCAGTGGATAGAGCATCCGCCTGTGGACTGAAAGGTCCCAGGTTCGATTCCAGTCAAGGGCATGTATCCTGGTTGCAGGCACATCCCCAGTGGGGGGCGTGCAGGAGGCAGCTGATTGATGTCTCTCACTCATTGATGTTTCTAACTCTCTATCCCTCTCCCTTCCTCTCTGTGAAAATCAATAACATATATTTAAAAAAAAAAAAAAAGCACAGTCCCCACTGATCACTATTCTTCCCATGCCATAGGAAAAGTGTGCCTGTTAATCAACTGACATGTGAAATATACATGAAAGTCAATGACAGACCAGCGTGGCGTGTGCCTTGAAAGTAGCTTCCGCTTTATTTCACGTGTTGTTCACAACGTCCCCTTCCCTCCTCCACCGCACCCTCCGCCTCGGCCTGTCCCACATGGTGACTTACAATCGGGCGTCGGGAGGCTGAGAGCTCAGCCAAAAGCAGCCAGAAAACACTGGGAAACTGGCAGGACTCCTTGCGGAAGGAGCCAGAGCATCTGCTTTCGAGCGGGGCTAGGATACAGCCACCAGGGGAAGGAAGGCGATTTGAGCCAGAAGCAGCCAAGGAGCAAAAGCCACGGGAACCCGGATTAAAAGTCTGCAAAGAATCAGGGGAACAGTGGTCCCGTCAGGGTTGGCAGATGGGACGATCTGAGGGGTGTTGGTAGTCAACCAGCGAAATCTTACCCAGACTTTGGGGTAAGGATGGGGAGAAACGAGGAAAAGCAGGGGACCGAAGCCCCTACCCTAGGAACTGCGGGGAGAATAAACAGAGGTAGCCAGAGGCAACAAAGCCGATGAATCTGTTACATATTTTTAAATATGTTTTTATTGATTTCAGAGAGGAAGGGAGGAGGAGAGAGAGAGCTAGAAACATGAATGATGAAAGGGAATCATTGGTTCGCTGCCTCCTGCACACCGCCTACTGGGGATCAAACCAGCAACCCGGGCAGGTGCCTTTGACTGGAATCCAACCCAGGACCTTCAGTCCGGAGGCTGACTCTCTACCCACTGAGACAAACAGGCTAGGGCCTAATCTGTTATTAATGTAGAGATTTTATAAAGTGCATCCTGCATCAATTGCATGGATACCAATTTATATAAGATAAAGAGCTTTGCCCAAACCGGTGTGGCTCAGTGGATAGAGTGTCGGCCTGCAGACTGAAGGGTCCCAGGTTCGATTCCAGTCAAGGACATGTACCTTGGTTGCCAGTGCTTCCCCATAAGGGGCATACAGGAGGCAGCTGATCGATGTCTCTCTCTCTTCGATGTTTCTCACTCTCTATCCCTCTCCTTCCGTCTCTGTGAAAAATCAATAAAATATATTTTAAAATATATTTTTTTATTGGTTTGAGGAGAGAGGAATCATGGATGTGAGAGAGAGAGACATTGATTGGTTGACTCCCATAGGCACCCTGACTCGGATTGAATCCACGACCTGGGCATGTGCCCTGACCAGGAATTGAACTGGCACCTTTTCAGTGCACAGGACGACATTCAACCAACTGAGCCACGCTGGTCAGAAATTCTTCCATTTCTATCAACACCCTAATGACTAATCCTCTTCCTTCCCAGAGATGAGTTCATTCTCTCTGACTTGGTCTTCTTTACCCCTAGTCTAACAGGTCAAGAGGAAGGTAACAATACATTATTTGGTACAAAACCAAGTAATATCATTGATAGAACGAAATAATGAAAAACAACAGCCTCCTATTTTGATGAATCTAAAAAAGAGCAATATATCATTCTATAATTCACTAGAGAGAAAATATATAGATTTTTTAATTGTTTAAATTTTTATTTATTTATTTTTTAAAAATACATTTTATTGATTTTTTACAGAGAGGCAGGAGAGGGAAAGTCAGAAACATCAATGAGAGAGAGACATCGATCAGCCGCCTCCTGCACGACCCCTACTGGAGTTGTGCCCGCAAGCAAGGCAAGGCACATGCCCCCAACCAGAATGGAACCTGGGACTCTTCAGTCCGCAGGCTGACACTCTATCCACTGAGCCAAACCAGTCTCGGCTTAAATTTTTTTTTAGTAATGCTTGAATTGTGGGAAAAGAAAGAATGAATACTAAGTCTTTCTCAAAGAGTTTGGACCTTCCCTTTAACTTAAGTAGATATTAAGTATATATGTGAGATGGTGGATAAATTCTCCATCTCTTTACTGCGCTAAAATTGGTACATAAGCCATGCAATTTCCTTCTTAAATTTCAGGATTTATGAAAGATAGTCCCAAATATAAGACCTCTCTCTCTCTCTCTCTCTCTCTCTCTCTCTCTCTTTCTCTCTCTCAGCTTAATCTCTTCACTACCATTCCTCCTGTCCCCCACTATTGGCCTTTATTTTTTAAAAAGATTCAGAAGCTGAGATGATCTGAATGAATATTCACTATTTAAAACAATAATAATGTCTTGTGAGTTTATAAATGTGTTCATGTACATATAATTAAGTGCATGTATATTTTATCTTTATCTATATGTTAAAACTTAAAAGCAATAGCGTATAATGCAGTTACATAAGGTTTCTCAGATATTTGCCTTATTTGAGAAAAGTAAGTCAATCAAGATAATGTATAATTTCCAGAAAAAAAAAATCTCTTAAAATGATAAGTGAGTAACCGTATTTTCCAGCATATAAGATGACCCCCAACTTCTCCAGTTAAAATATAGAGTTTGGGATATACCCACCCTATAAGATGACACGCGGTGTATAAGACGACCCCCGACTTTTGAGAAGATTTTCCTGGGTTAAAAAGTTGTCTTATACGCCGGAAAATACGGGTATATAAATTACCCAGTGGTAGTGGAAAAATTAAAAACAAAACACAGGAGTCAAAGTTTAAGAAAATTACTAATCAGAGTAGTGTAACCACTGTAACAGGTCACCTCCAAAACTCAGTCGTTTTGCAAGAAAAAAAAACAAACCTCAGCAATGTAACACCCAGTGTTTTAACTCCAATGATACCATCTGATGCAATGAATGGGGTTAGAAGCGGGGATGTTGGGTGAGACTCCTTATATATTCCTGAAAGGAGCCAGATCGCTCCCATCAATGCTACCTTCAACCTGCAACCTCCCGTCACCACAGAAACCAAACAAACAAAAGCAGTGGCTGATGAGGCCTGGGAGATGCTTGTAGGTCAGCTCTGGGAGTGAGTGATATATATCACTCCTACTCACATGTCATCGCCAGAACTCTGTCCCACAGCCCCGCCCTCTCTACAGGGGCCTGGGGAATGTTGTTTAGCTGTGTGTCTGGGAAGAATGTAAAACAATTTTTTTTTTTTTAATCTCACCCAGGGATATTTTTCCATGGATTTTTAGAGAGCGTGAAAGAGAGAGGGGAAGACAGAGAGGAATATCGATGTGAGAGAAACACATCGATTGGTGGCCTCTTGCAGGTGCCCCAACCAGGGCGCTGGTGGAGAGGAACCTGTATGTGCCCTTGACTGGAAGCAAACCCAGGACCCTTCTGTCTCAGTGCTGAGCCAGGCAGGCTAGGGCTAAAACAGTTTTTTTAACGCATGATATTGTATTTGCTGCCAAAGAATAGGTGAGGCCCTGCAGAATAATGGTTATGAAAAACTCACAAAATGTGAATTTCAGTATTCTAAAGTCAATTTTGAAAAATAACCACCACTCTCTAAAATGGTGTTTTTACCATAATTACAATAATGTAAGCCAAAGGTAAAATTTTGGTCATCCCAGTTTCAAATGGTCTCTCTGACTGTGGTTGAATAAATGTGCGCGTAACTAAGGGAAAGTGTAAAATACCGGATTCTGGACTAGTAGCACCCAACTTACTAGCTGACCTTGAAGAAGTCCCATTATTTACCTATTTATTGTTTATTTTATTTGTTTGCTTATTTATTTATGAACCTTTTTTAATCTGGAAAAAGACCAGGGTAATAGATACCTTTTCTACTGTCCAATACTGTTAGACTCAATGAGATATATAAAGTAAAGTTATTTTAAGATTTGGAAATGCTACTCAAATGTACAATGTAATTTTTTAAGGGAAAAAAAAAAAATACATTATAGTGGTTGAAATGTATGAAAGCAGCCGAAACCGGTTTGGCTCAGTGAATAGAGCGTCGGCCTGCAGACTGAGAGGTCCCCGGTTCGATTCTGGTCAAGGGCATGTATCTTGGTGGTGGGCACATCCCTAGTAGGGGGTGTGCAGGAGGCGGCTGATTGATGTCTCTCTCATCAATGTGTTTCTAGCTCTCTATTCCTCTCCCTTTCTCTGTAAAAAATCAATACAAATATATTTTTTTTAAAAAGAAAGAAAAGTATAAAAGCAGGAAAACACAAATGTGTTAAAAGTATATAACAGGGGGAGGGGCAGGCAATGGGAAGATATGTATACATGTAACACATTAATTTAAAGAAATTAAAAAAAAGAAAAAAAAGTATATATGCAGATAGGATCTATATCCTCTGTGTTTCTTATCGATATCTACTTCATTCAAGTTATCAGAGTATGTATATCCAGAGGCCCTAAACCAGGGGTTCTCAACCTGTGGGTCGCGACCCCTTGGGGGGTCAAATGACCCTTTCACAGGGGTCGCCTGAGACCATCGGAAAATGCAGATATTTACATCACGATGCCTAACAGTAGCAAAGTTTCATGGTTGGGTGTCACCACCACATGAGGAACTGTATGCAAGGGTCGAGGCCTTAGGAAGGTTGAGAACCACTGCCCTAAAGCCTTACATTTGTGAATGAATGCGCCCACCCAGGGGACAATAATGCGCTCTAGACCCTTTACCTGCTTGTCTGGGTGGTTAGGGAGAACAAAGGAGATGAGGAGGAAGTCAGAAAGGCTGTCCCTGCCAGCCAGTAGGCGTTTTGAGGTGGGGATTCCCTACTTAACGCTCTGGCTTAAGCCTTGAAACATATCCTGTTGGGTGGGAAGTGCTGGCCTGTGCCCTCCCCAGAGGCGAGGTGACTGTGAATGTAGAGATAACACTGCCATTTGCATCACTTTGCTCCTTTTCCCTGCACACCTGGGCAGAGATGATTTCGACCTTAGTTCCCGTCTTTCTTTTCTCATTCATTCTTTTCCTCTTCTTTCTCTCTCTTTCAACCTTTTAGAAATCTCTCTTCATTCTCTTTTCTCTGAGAGCGTAAGGAATTTAAGAACTTTTAACTTAGGTGTCCTCTTCCTGAAGGAATAACCCTGAGATGTGTTTGTTGGTTTGTTTTTTTGTTTTCGGCCCAGGTGAGCAGCATCGTGTTAGGAGGAATTGTCTTACCTGCATCCTGTCCATCCCCTTTAAGGAAGTAGAGACAGTTTCAGGAATCTCCAGACCCCACGGAGAGAGCTCAGATTTCAGCAGACTGCCCAGGTCTGTGTCTGTTTGATTCCGAGCAAGCTAGCTCAGAGACCTAGGTACTATCCGTGGAGTAATCTTGGAGATTCTTTTTACTCTTTTCCTCCTGAGACGGTTAGGAGAAGAGAGACACTGCTTTTTACAAACCCTGATCTCAGCGACTTCAGCTGTGACTTCTAGAAGGTAGGGGAAGCCCCAGAGACTGCACTCGACTTACCTTAGCCCAGGGCCAGGGTTCAAATCCTGCTTCTGTGGTCGATGTGCAGGTGGCAGGTAGTTAGACGAGAGCAGAGCAAGGAGGGCGGGCCAGGGACAGAAGGTCACCAGGGTGGAGAGCCCAGGTCCCCAGCAGCGGACAATCAGTTGCAGGGTGGGAGTTTGCGCCCAGAGCAGCGGTTCTCAACCTGGGGGTCGCGACCCCTTTGGGAGTCGAGCGACCCTTTCACAGGGGTCGCCTAAGACCAGTGGAAAACACCTATTTCCCATGGTCTTAGGCACCAACACACCGCTCCTCGGTGTAGCAAAGTGTAGCAATGTAGTTTATTGTTGTCCTAGGAAGACTGTTACCCATGCTACACCACGATTCAAGACAAAATTTCATTTATTTGTAATTAGAAATATTTCACAATATATAATTACATATTGTTTTTGTGATTAATCCCTATGCTTTCATGATGTTCAATTTGTAACAATGAAAATACATCCTGCCTATCAGATATTTACATGACAATTCATAACAGTAGCACAATGACAGTGATGAAGTAGCAACGGAAATGATTTTATGGTTGGGGGTCACCACCCCATGAGGAGCTGTCTTAAAGGGTCGCAGCCTTAGGAAGGTTGAGAACCACTGGCCCAGAGTAACTTTTCCCATTGCTGATCATGAGGTTTGGACCCTGACTTCTCACAGCGAGGCCTCAAGTTGTAGTTCAGCTCCAGGCGCAGATAAGCAACAGAACCACCCAGGGCAATGGCCTCAGGACCAGCTGCATTGAATATGGCCCCCTGCCCCATGCTGGCTGATCAGTCAGTGCAGAGCACACCCTGAAAGGACATCCTGGAATCCTGTTGAATATTCTACTGAGATCTTCCCCTGGGGCCTCCCCTAAATGTTTACTCTCCAACCCTGTAGACCAGGACCCAGAGCGCTCTCCCTCCCGGGAGAACCTTACCTCTCCCTCTCCCCATCCCCGCTCCCCGCCCTCTCCCCATTACCATTAGCCTCTTCATTCCCAAGCTCCCAGGGCCCTTCCTTTACCTGTATAACTTGTTTCCTACACCCATTTCTTCTTCTTTTTAAAAATATATATTTTATTGATTTTTTACGAGAGGAAGGGAGAGGGGTAGAGAGTTAGAAACATTGATGAGAGAGAGACATCAATCAGCCGCCTCCTGCACGCCCCCCACTGAGGATGTGCCTGCAACCAAGGTACATGCCCTTGCCCGGAATCAAACCTGGGACCCTTCAGTTCGCAGGCTGATGTTCTAGCCACTGAACCAAACCGGTTTGGGCAAGCCCATTTCTTCTAGGAATTACTTTTTCTACCTCTGTCATTCGCCCAGTAGACGTGCTCTGACAGTTGGGGCCCTGCTCTGAACTCTTTCCAAGCCAGAACCCAAGTTCCTAGGTTGCTGGAGCCAGTGTTGGTCTGACCCCACTGGTTCCGGCGCCTGCAACAGGCGAAGGCTTGGGGAGTTGCTCAAGCTTTGGGCTGTTTCCTGGGGACATATGAGACCTCTCCTGTACCGTTGTTTTAGGAGTGTGGGGGGTAATACCTGGAAAAGGCTACATGGAACGGAGTTTGGCATGTAGCATGAACTATGAGGGGAGGGAGCCTTCACCACTTTTGCAAATATTTGTGTTCCCTAGAAAAGTATTGGAGTCGAATTGTGGATTTCAAAAGGTCTTTGTGACGTAGGCGAGAGAAACCTCAGTGATGGTGTCTGGATGACAGTAAGAACTAGATTCTCTAAGTCTAGTTCAGGGCGGCTCAGAGGCTTCTACAGAACCCAGGGTGTGAAGAAAAAGACCACCCTCCACTGGACTTCCATGGACATGTAGGGATAGGGACTAGAAATCAGATATAACTTGATTTTTAAAAAAATATATTTTATTGATTTTTTTTACAGAGAGGAAGGGAGAGGGATAGAGAGAAACATTGATCAGCTGCCTCCTGCACACTCCCTACTGAGGATGTGCCCGCAACCAAGGTACATGCCCTTGACCTGAATTGAACCTGGGACCCTTCAGTCTGCAGGCTGATGCTCTATCCACTGAGCCAAACTGGTTTCGGCTAAATTGATTTTTTAAAAAATTAAGATAAAAAAGAGAATTCATACATAGTATGATTAGACATATGCATATATTTAGATATTTTTAGGTATAGACATGTGTAAAGGTGCATGCAGTTACATACATTTTTGTTTTGTTTTTCATGTGAGGATACATGTTAAAAGCATAATATGCTGATTAGACCAGACAGCAAATGACCTTCTGGACGACACCATGGCTGTGAGGGCTGAGACCCTTGTACAAATTTTGTACATTGGGCCTCTAGTATATAAATAAACTGTTATATTCCAAGCGACCGTAAATCTACTATATAGCTCTCAGTTTCACCTCCTAGAATGGCCAGTTAGCAGAACTGTTTCTCCAACTGTTAAGCACAACGATATGTATGTTGTATGTGCCATTACTTTTGGGAGTAAATGGCTTACAAAGTGGAAACTGTAACTCAAATGTGCCTTATAAACTGTGTGTGATTTTTCTACAACACTTATGCCTTTTCTAGTTCCCCTTTTAAAGTCAACAACAATAAGAATATCAGAGCTGTGGCTAATATAGAGACAAGAAGCAGCTCTTTTTATAAGCAAACAGAGACAGGTCAAGTCATGGAGATGTTGGAAGGGAAGTGATGACAAATAAAAAGAATGCTAAGGAAGAAAATACAAAGTAGCCAAAATCGGTTTGGCTCAGTGGATAGAGCGTCGACCTGAGGACTGAAAAGTCCTGGGTTCAATTCCAGTCAAGGCCATGTATCCTGGTTTTGGGCACATCCCCAGTAGGGGGCATGCAGGAGGCAACTGATCGATGTCTCTCATTGATGTTTCTCTCTATCCCTCTCCCTTCCTCTCTGTAAAAAATACATAAAATATATTTTTAAAATAAGAAAAAGAAAATACAAAATATTTAGGTTTCTCTTCCCAAAGAAGCAGCAGCAAATTATTCTAAAAATCCAGTCACCACCCTTCACACCAAGACTGGATACTAGCTCACCTTTACTTTGGGTTTTTTATTTGTTTTAATATACTTCTATTGCCGGAACCGGTTTGGCTCAGTGGATAGAGCGTCGACCTGGGGACTGAAAGGTCCCAGGTTCATTTCCTGGGGCATGTACCTGGGTTGTGGGCACGTCTCCAGTGTGGGGCGTGCAAGAGGCGGCTGATCGATGACTCTCTCTCATCGATGTTTCTGACTTTCTATCCCTCTCCCTTCCTCTCTGTAAAAAATCAATAAAATATATTAATATATATATATATATATATATATATATATATATACACACACACATATATATATATACTTCTATTGATTTCAGAGAGGAAGAAAAAGGAGAGAGAGGTAGAAACATCAATGACGAGAGAGAATCATCAATCGGCTGCCTCCTGCACGCCCCACATTGGGGATACATCTCAAAACCTGGGCGTGTGCCCTAACCGGGAATAGAACCATGACCTCCTGGTTCATAGGTCAATGCTCAACCACTGAGCCACGCCGGCAGGCGCATGTGCATTGGGGAAACATGGACTGAGCGCTCTGTAGACATCCTGGGAGGTAATCACTTCCAGTTGAGGATATGGACACTTAAAGAATGTAAAGTGCAGGAATTGAGGGCCGCCTCGCTTACCAGCGGCAAAAAAGGAATTCAGTTCCGGGTCCCTGAGACTGCAAAGCATGAGAGCGCTCTTAATACCGAGCTGTCTTTCCAGAGGTCACAGTGAACCCCAGGATAAAACTGAAAAACCCTTCAGGAATATTCAGAATCCCTACAGTATTCATCTCATCATTAAACGCCAGTGTTAATTTATTTGTTTCCCCTTCCTCAGACTAGACAACTATCAAGCCAGCTTAAAACAATCCTATTTTCTGGGAGATGTTAGGGGCAAAGACAATATTGGGAACTAGTTATGGGAAATATTAATCATGCTCAGTTAATATTAATATTTAATCAATGCTTAATTGCCTTGTTCTGCTTAAAGAAAGGACATTCCTTGCCAAAACCGGTTTGGCACAGTGGATAGAGCGTCGGCCTATGGACTGAAAGGTCCCAGGTTCCATTCCTGTCAAGGGCATGTACCTTGGTTGCGGGCACATCCCCAGTCGTGGCTGTGCAGGAGGCAGCTGATCGATGTTTCTAACTCTCCCTCTCCCTTCCTCTCTGTAAAAAGTCAATAAAATATATTAATAAAATAAAAAGAAAAGAAAAGAAAAGAAAAGAAAAGAAAAGAAAAGAAAGGACATTCCAACCTGGGTTGTATGCCTGGGGGACCTGGAAGTCAACCTTGGACCTGGGAGTCAACCTAGGAATGTGGTCCATTGTCATGCAAGCACGGCCTATTCTCATGGAAAGAGTCACAACCTTGATGCCCAAACAATGGAGTCTCCCCCCGCCCTCATAACCTACTTCCCTGTTCATTCCTGGAATCTCTCCTTCCCCATGCAACCTCTATCCTTCCCCACATAAACAGCTGGGTATTTCCCGCTGTTGGGGATGACCTCTGTCCTCCTCACTGCCAGCAGTATGGGAATAAACACTCCTATATGATTTAAAACAACAACAACAACAAAAAAACACAACCCCACTTTATCCCGAGCACCTACTGTTCTTTTGGAGTTTCAGAGAGGAGTCTGGGACATGGTGAAGGAGGTCTTCCTTCCAGGAAAGTTGTCCACGTGACCTTGCCACCCTGACCAGGGAAGACGACCCCAGGGATGGGACGCTGAGCCTGCCTGCAGCCAGCAAGGCGATCTGGTTCCCATGTCTAGTCGGTGGTCGAGTGATTCCATCAGTCTGTGTGTCTCTCCATTTTATTTTAAATAAATCTTTATTGTTCAGATTATTACAATTGTTACCCCCCCCCCATAGCTCCCCTCCAACTGGCTCCCACCCCACCCTCTGCCCTTACCTCCCCCCCCCATTGATCTCATCCATAGGTGTATGATTTTGTCCAGTCTCTCCCTGTACACCCCTCTCCCCTTTCCCCCTGAGAATTATCAGTCCACTCCCTTTCTATGCCCCTAATTCTATTATATCCACCAGTTTATTCTGTCCATCAGATTTTCAATTCACTTGATTTTCAGATTCACTTGTTGATAGATATGTATTTGTTGTTCATCATTTTTACCTTTACCGTCTGTCTCTCCATTTTAAAAGAGTGTAAGTTAGTTCACAGGAGACCAGGAGTTCACAGACATGAGAGTAAGCAGAAGCCAGGAGTTATTAGAAATCGCAGATGAAGGAGCAGAATCTATTGTTATGGATAGAAGAGGGGTTTTGGGGGTACCGCTGGAATAAGCCTCCATGGAGGATGAGAGATGGTGGGTAGAAAGTATTAATTCTTGGAATCCCATTCCTGGGTTCCCAAAAACCCACTTCTAGTCCAGTCACAGAAGACGCGTAACTGGGTTTTAGGAAAGCGAGGAGCAAAGCCAGTGTCCACAGCTTGCTGTCCATGTTGGATCCGGGTCCGTTTCAGGGTCAGGCTAGTCCATATGTGGGGGTCTGCACGGCCCTGGGCCATGTTGCCAAGTGCAAGGGGAGCCCCACAAACCCAGAATCGCCCAAGTCCCAAGAATCCCAAGAGCAGCCAAGACCGGTTTGGCTCAGTGGATAGAGCGTCGGCCTGTGGACTGAAAGGTCCCAGATTTGATTCCTGTCAAGGGCATGTATCTTGGTTGCGGGTACATCCCCAGTTGGGAGTGTGCAGGAGGCAGTTGATCAATGATTCTAACTCTCTATCTCTCTCCCTTCCTCTCTGTGAAAAACCAATAAAATGTATTAATTTAAGAAAAAGAAAAGAGCCGAGACTCGTTTGGCTCAGTGGATAGAGCATTGGCCTGCAGACTGAAAGGTCCTATGTTCGATTCCGGTCAAGGGCATGTACCTGGGTTGCGGGCACATCCCCAGTGGGGGGCGTGCAGGAGGCAGCTGATCCGTGTTCCTCTCTCATCGATGTTTCTAACTCTCTCTCTCTCTCCCTTCCTCTCTGTAAAAAATAAAATATATTTTTTAAAAAATACATAAAGATAGCTGTTAGAACAGTTTGTATCTTCAAATAATTTTCTGGCAAAACCACATTTCAAAAACTAAACGTGGAAAACCATATGAACATAGACACACAGGGCTCTCACTGGGTAACTATCAGGTGTGGCTATCTAAATGAATTTCCCACTCTATTAAAATAACAATGATTTAAACCTCAAAGCAAACCCCGCCTGGGTGTTTTCCCTGCCACCCAAGTACCTCTGTACGGAAGCTGAATCTTTTGTTCAACGCATGTGACTGAGCTTAGTTTGTGTGTTTTTGAAAAATCTTGATTCTGGGAGAAGGGGGAGGCTTTGAGTCTGCTCGCGAGCACAATACCTGTGTGAAGAACCATTTTATTTATTTTTCATTTTTTTAAAAAAACATATTTTATTGATTTCTTACAGAGAGGAAGGAAGAGGGATAGAGAGTTGGAAACATTGATGAAAGAGAGACATCAAGCAGCCGCCTCTTGCACCCCTCACAGTGGAGATGTGCCTGCAAGTAAGGTACATGCTCTTGACCGGAATCGAACCTGGGACCTTTCAGTCCTCAGGCCTACGCTCTATCCACTGAGCCACACCGGTTTGGGCTGAAGAACCATTTTATACCAACTGGATACAAATACTCAGACCACGCCAATGCATACGAGGATGTTAAGAAGAGGTTCGGAGGAAATTGAAATCCCAAAAAGCTCCAGGGGAATTGTGGGACATTTATGAAAATAGGCGTTTTGCAATGCAGATGTCCCTGGAACTGGAAATGTGATCACGGGAATGAAAACTGTCTTTAATAAATCTTCTTAATTAAAGTCTGTTGTTTCGGAAAAAATAGAAAACCTCCTCCAATGTCAGACACAGCGGCTAGAGGTGGGAAAAGGATGGGTTCATTGAGATGCAGCAAGCAGTTCTGAGTAAGAGTTCCCGCCCAGACCAGTTTGGCTCAGTGGATAGAGCATCGGCCTGCAGATGCCTAAAAGGTCCCGGGTTCGATTCCGGTCCGGGGCATGTACCTTGCTTGCGGGCACATCTCCACAGTGGGGTGTGCAGGAGGCGGCTGATCGATGTCTCTTTCTCATCGATGTTTCTCTCTATCCTCCCTTTCTCTCTGTAAAAAATCAATAAAATATATTTAAAAAAAATACACAGTGTAGCCATGGCTCAGTGGTTGAGCGTTGACCCATGAACCAGGAGGTCACAGACCAATTTCTGGTCAGGGCACAGGCCCAGGTTGCAGGTTTGATCCCCAGTGGTGGGGTGTGTAGGAGGCAGCCAGTCAATGATTCTCTCTCATCAGTGATGTTTCCATCTTGCTCTTCCTCTCCCTTCCTCTGTGGAAAATCAATAAAAAAATTTTTTAAAAATATATTTTATTGATTTTTCACAGGGAGGAAGGGAAAGGGATAGAAAGCCAGAAACATCGATGAGAGAGAGACATTGATCAGCCGCCTCCTGCACGCCCCCTACTGGGGATGTGCCCGCAACCAATATACATGCCCTTGACTGGAATCGAACCTGGGACCTTTCAGTCTGCAGGCCGATGCTCTATCCACTGAGCCAAACCGGTTATGGCAATAAAAATATTTTAAAAAAAATACAGTGTAAAAGGGAAAACAACCTCTGGGCACATTCAATAGAAAGTAAAAATATAGAATTTCAGTGAGAGAAGGGTGTTATATGATTTTATTATGATTTATAGTATTTAAATAAATCAACTTTCAAAAATAGAGGTGGGAAATAGTACATTTAGAAACATGAATAATATTTTCATTTGGCATCATTATTTTTCATGGATTAGCTAGCTATAAACCATCACATGAGATAATTTATAGATTACAGAGAGTTGTGCCTATAAAAACACTTTTATATGTATGACATGCAATCATGTGTGTTTTATATATTTCAGTAAATACATTCCTGCAGTTTAATGTGTTAAAATCTGACAAATATAAATATTTAAATACTAAAGAAGAAAAAACTCTTCATTTGAAGAAACATTACCATGAATGATTTTGTAAAACATTTCAAACTTGAACTATTCCCTTTGCAAATTAAATAAGTAGCTGAAATTTTGCGACTTTGGCTTTCAGGATGCAGACTGGTTTTAAAGTACTGCAGAAAAACACACATGATTATCTGAACACATGGAGATCATACATGAAAATTAAACTCATTGTCTGCAGGCTTGCAGCTAAATCAGACCAAATTATTTGAAGAGATCGTGAGAGCCATTTTTAGTTTAACTTATACATTTTTCATTTAAAATCTGTTTATCTTATTTTAAAAGTCTCTAAGAGCTAATGCAGTATACCATACCCTGAATGTCTACTAAATATATGTGGCTTAACTACTATAGAATAAAATAAAAAGATTTCTGTAATTTATTCTTTTACTTGTCTGAATCCTTGAGCAAGCTAAATAACAAAATTGGAATAAAACTTGTTCTTGCAAAGCTTCAAAAGTAAACTACATAAAATTACCCAGCAAAAGGGGGAGAAATTGCAAATAGTGGGGAAGTTCTGAATTTATGAAAACATAATTATTAGTTGCCCTTCTTTTTGTTTTCCATCCTATATTTTTCCACAAATAAAACAAATATTTTTTTTTTTGGTTAAAAATAAGTAATCTGGTTATTGAGGATTTTCACCCACCTATGGAACAGGACAACTTTTTCAAGATATAGAAAATTACAGCTTGAGAATCATTTAAACTTTAAGATCTCTAAGAAGGAATTTTAAGAGTGCTAACTAAGTACCTATTACTATTTTGGATAGGGATTTCTTTTTGTAAGAGGTCAATCATACTTTTCCAAAGAGGTAATAAACACTCATCTAAAATTTGTATGGAATGACCTCTGCTTTTTTTAAAGGGGGGGGGGGGGACCAACAAACCATCCTCAGAAAACAGAACTAAACTTGTAAGCTGGTACCTTCACAATAATGAAAAATTTAATGATGTGGAAAAAAAAAAGTCTTCTAATTTGTGAGAAAAAGAAAATTGCTGGTAGGGTTTTATTTCAGTTTAACATTGTATTACTTTATTTTTCAATTTAACAGTTTCATTAGGGTAAATAGGTGCCTATTTTTTTTCTAAACAATCACTTTAAAATTTATCTTTAAGATTATTATTACTTTCTTTGGGCTCAACAAACTAGTCTTGAAACTACAGAAACCTGATCTCTCTTGTGAGTGGCAGATAAAAAAAACTTAATATCGATCCCTGTCTCCTTAAGATTAGTTTTATAAGATGTATCAATTAACAGTTTATTGTGTTACGAATGTTATGTGGTGTGTATGTCCCACCCCAAGGCTATGATAACCAAATATTTTGTGGATTTGTGGTGTTTTCAGGTAATTCATACCCTCTCACAACACATATCAATGAGCTCCTCCCTTTTCACTGAATGTGTTATTTTCCTAGAATTTGCAGTTCAAGAGTCACCTCATGCTTCAGCTGGTCCATATACATGGTTATTATTTGTATAAAGATGTCAGGACATAATACAAGAAGAAACCCTGCGGAAAACTAGATTCTATGTTTTGTAGAACCCAGGCCTTTAAAGAAAGTAGAAATAAGCAGCTAAGTTCTTTAACTGCTGTTATTAAAATAAAATAAAAAATTAAAATCTAAGCCCTGACAGGTAGCTCCGTTGGTTAATATGTCATCCTGAGAGGGCAAAGTTGTGGGTTTGATCCCAAGTCTGGGCACATAGAAGAGTCAACCAATGAATGCATAAATCTCTCCCTAAAAATCAACTAAAAAAATAAGTCTCAGATTTAGTCACAGATTCTACCTAATGGAAAGCCAAACTGAGTAGAACACATTACCATATTTTTAAAACAGAAAGTATAACTAGAACAATGAATATTATTTTTTTCCCGGAAGTATGACTGGCAAAAGGGTTAGATCCTCTATGATTTGTAGAATCTTGTAGAACACATGTCTTGTTGCTGTGAAGAATATGGCCTGAAAGTGTTAAACTGTTTTGATTTCCTGCAAGTTACATAACCTTGATTTTGAAGTTTAATGCCTCTAATATAATTTCATTGGGTGCAATTTACAAGAAGAAAAATGTGGCAGGATATATATATTTTGTTTCTCCCCCTGTTTATTACACCCTAAAATCTGTTGACTTTAATTCTACATGTTACAAAGATTTTAGAAGTAACACTATTGCAAAAGAATCATCCCTGATTCAGATACCATTTTATTAATTTTAAGGAAGGATAAATGTACAGTTCCAGAATCCCAATGATGGTTTTTCAATTTGGGGGACAGAGAAAGTAGTACAAGTAACAGGATAGTAAAACACAAAAATATTTTTCTCTAAAATTATAAAAATAAGGTGCTTTGACACAATTTCCTACACAGTGGAGTTAGAGTAGTGTACATACAATTTTATATTTGAAGATCATTAGCACTAAGATTTGCAAGGATAGAAAAAAAAAAGAGCTGTACACGCAGAAACTGCTCCAGAATGTACAACTTGATAAGATTTGAGATTCAAATGAACTGCATCACAATATCAAATACCAAGACTTAACATTACAATTCATTAATCCAACCCCATTATAATTCATTAGTCAAATGTCCCAAGGAGAGGGAAGAATGTACAATGAGTCCTTTCCTGAGATGAATTGCTAAAAATTAGTGGAGTATGAAAAGACTTCAGACCGGGAAGCTCCAGCTGGGGTTAAGCGGGTGGGGGAAGGGATATTAAATATTTGAAGAGCCATTTTTAAAATTAAAATCCAGGACGGTCTCAGCGGTTCCCACTGCAGAAGGCCGACGCTGACTCCCGTTTTAAGTATTTATTTTTTTTCTTTCCCTTGGTAAAGACGAGATTGAGAAACATGTACACAGGACATTTTGCATTGATTGAGGCCAGTTGGGGGAAGAAAAAAAAAAAGAAAAAAGAAAAAAACATGGTTTCGAGCAGGATTTCAAATCGCTGTGCTCCATATAATAAATAACATGTATAGCAGGCGGTGGCACCGTTCCATCATTTTGAAAGATGCCATTTTCCTCCCTGCCCAGCGATGACCGGATCCTGGGTTACTTACATGTTAATATTTCCATGATTATTTAAGTGCCTTTCTTTCTTTTTTTTTTTTTTACTCTGTATAAACAAATGATCCGTCCTGTTCACTCTGAGATTATTTACTCTGGAAATGTCTGGAATTCTTTCACCCTATCTTGTCCTCTGGGACTTTCCCCCTCCACCTCCCACCCCTCCCCATTCTGAAGTATTGATATTCACATGTGGGGGGGAGGTGAACAGGGCCAACCACCACCACAATAATAATAATAATAATAATAATAATAATAATAATAATAATAATAAAATAAGCTAAAAAAAGGTGCCTCTTCCTGCTGGTATTCTAGGGGAGAAGTAGAAACACAAAGAGGAGGGTAAAAAAAAATAAAATAACTGTTTTCTCCCAGGCTGTGATCTAATGCGAGAGCAAATAGCGGGGGGCACCAGCTAACAGAAGGGGATTAGAGGTGGAGGGGCGCGCAGGGCGCCTGGATGCCCGGCCCAGCGGCCTCTGTCCGGCCAGGGGGCCACCGGCGGGGCGCGCGGTGCAGAGGGCGGGGGGGGGGGGGGAAAGGGGTCGCCTAGGGCTCCTCCTGCGGGGCCCCCCGGACCCGGCGTCCTGGTGAGGCATCTTCGGGGATCCTGTCCAGCCCGCACGCGAGAGGGCGAGGCCGGCGAGAGAGAGGGAGGGAAGGAGAGAGAGGGAGGGAGGCCGCCCGCGCACCCGCGCACCCGCCCGCTCCATCCATCCATCCATCCATCCATCCATCCATCCATCCATCCATCCATCCAGGCATCCAGCCCGCCGGCCGGGACTGCCCATTGTTAACATATACTTGACCTCCGTGACCCCGGCCCGACACAGCTGTCTCCCGCCTCCACCTCCCTCCCCTTCCCTCCCATCCCCTCCCCGCGCGCGCCCCGCCGGGAGCCTCCTCCCTGCACCTGGTGAGCCGCCTCCACCACCGCCGCCGCCGCCGCCGCCGCCGCCTCCCCCGAGTGCGGTCGCGGCGCCCAGGGCGCGGGCGCGCGCCGCGGCGGGGCCGGTGTGGGCGCTCCCCGCGCGTCGCGCGCGGTGCCTGCTGCTCCCCGCCAGCGCCCGGGCGCCCCTGCAGATAAATGCGTCGCCTCCGCGCAGCGTGAGGCAGGGCGGGCCGGGCCGCCGGGGACCGTGGCGAGCGCTGCGCCCCGCGTCGCCTGCGTTTTGTGCCACAGCGGCGGCGGCAGCAGAGGCATCAGCAGCAGCGACAGTAACAGCAGCGGCGACAGTAACAGCAGCGGCAGCGGCGGCAGCAACAACAGAGAAGGCGGGGCGCGGGCGCGCGGTGCGGAGCCCCGCCAGCCTGGGGCGGTGCGCGGAGGCGGCCTTGGCCGGCGTCCAGAGCCCGGGCTCGGCCACCGCAGCAGCGCGCCGGGCGCGGGACCGGCGGCCGCGGGCGCTCGGCGGCGGCGGCGGCGGGAGCGGGCGGCCTCCTGGCGAGCGCGCCTGGGCGAGTGGCCGCGGGGACCCGGGCCCCCGGAGGCAGGCGGCGCCGCCGCGCCCGCCGCGCCCGCGCCCCGCCGGCCCCGCGCCCCGGCGCCGGCAAGTTTTCGGGGCCGCGCGGACGCCGAGGCGGATGGTGGGACTCTCCGGCCCTGCGCAGCGTAAGTGCCCGCGGGAGGCCGGGCTGGCGGGAGGGAGGCCGGGCGCGGAGGGCGGGCGGGTTGGAGAGCGGCGGGGCCTCGCTCGGAGGATCCCGGTGGCCGGCCTTGGCCTTGGCCTTGGGGGGACGGCTCGGCTCCCGAGCCTGCAGCCGGGCTGGCTGGCTGCACGGGTCGCTCCGCCGCCGCCGCCGCGGGGGGAAGACGCACAGCGCCGGGGACCCCGGGCGGCCGTGACCCTGAACTTCACGCTCAGCCCGCGGTGCCTCGGACACGCTTCTGTTTTCTTTTGAAAAAATGATTTTTCTTCTCTCTCTCCGTGGCCACTCCGGCCCTGGGAGCGGGACGATGGCCCGTGGTTCCCCCCGCGGCCCCCCAACGCCGAGCCAACAGCTGGACAGGGCGCCCCGGTGCGTGTGGGCAGGTGGCCCGGAACGCGCACCGTGGTTTTTTGTTTTTCCTGTTGTTGTTGTTGTTTGTTTTTAAACGTGGGAGGGAAAGGCCGGTGCAGACCGTGGGACACTTGGCTCCGGGAGCCGCAGAGCCGATCTGAACTTGGGCACCCGCGGCGCCGAGGGTCGGGGTGGTCCGCGGAGCGAGCGGGCGCCGGCGCGGGTCCGGGAACTTCGCCTGCTCCTCGCGGGCGTGTGGGGGTTCCCTTAGCGCTGCCCATGGGCGGGAGGCGGCCCGGACTCGCGCACCCCCAGACTTGCGGGGTTTTTCCCCCGCGTGCGGGGCTTGGGGGGCGGGCAGCGACCTCTGCGCCCCGGGCGCGTTCCCGTGCCCGCCCCGAGGCGGCGCCCACCCCTCCGAGCCGGAGCCCGGGGCTCGGCAGCGGCCGCCCCAGCCGGGGAGTCCGGTCCGGGTCCGGGTCCGGGGGGGATGGTTCGGATCCCCAGAAACCCGTCTGGCTCAGCCGCTGTGAACCCCCTGGAGGAGCTCGCAGGGCCCCACTGCGTCCCCGGCGGACCTGGGAGCACCAGGGTGCAGGGCGCACCGGACCCCGCGCCCGGGGCGGACCTGTCGCTGCTCCGGGCGCCCTGATGGAGCGCGGTGATCTCTGCACCGGCGCTTCCATTCCTCATTCCTCTTCCTTTTCTTCTTCTTTTTCATTTTAGCCCCTTGGAAAGGGAGGTCCACCCTGGGGAAAGTTTGAGTCCTGAGACGATGGGAAGGAGGATGCGGACCCAGGTGGTCCCTAACATTCCCTGCAACCCCCACCCCTTCAGCCCCCAGCCCCGCGCGCCTTTCGCTGTGGAGGGTCTGGCCGTCCTGGGTCCCACCTTATTCCTTGCAAAGCAAAATGGAGAAACCCTTGGAGCATTAGCTTTTCCTCCAGATGGGGCACCTCAAATTCCAAAACGTGACCCCCTTCCTGCTCTCCCCAGCCTGGCTGCTGCAAAACGAGGCTTTAAGGAATAGCTGGCACCCCCCCCCCAATAGCTGGTACCCCCTAAATATCTCCCCTGTTAGGGAGACACAGGGGAGACCGGGGGAGAGAGCCCGAGAGGTCACTCCAGACCAACTTCGTGCGCCCCGGGTCCCTCGGAGCCCCCCTGGAATTTTTAGCGCCCCTTCCCTTAATGAGTCTCTGCCCGGGGTGGGGGTGTGTGGATGCCCAGGGCTGTCCGCAGCTGCTGCACATTGATTTATCCCCCCGATAAAGGTCGGGGTGCTGACCGCAGCATTTTCTCTCCACCTTCTCGGTGCACTGAGATCTGGTTTTTACAGGGTTCCCCCCCACCCCACCCCTCCCTCCGGGCCTCCTTTACAACATCTGTATCGTTTTTAAGTGCGCTCGGTGGCTTTTATCATCCTCCTCTCCTCCCCGGACCCCCACACCCCCCCTCTTTGCACAGAGCAGAGTGGAGCTGGGTCTGTGCCCGGTGAGTGCGCGCTCCCTGGAATACAAATGGACCGGTTTCTCTCCCGGTGATGAGCGGTTTGCTAGTGGCCGGGCCTCCTTCTGGCTTATGGCCGTGGCCATGTGGGTGCCGGGGTGCCCAGTCTCCTTTAGGAGCGGCTGAGAAACACTCATTGTCTCTCCCAAACCAGAAGAGCCCCCAACCTGGGCATGTGGGTGTCCGCGGCGAGAGGTGTCCAAAGGGGGAAGCACATCCCTCATCCTCCTCCCGCTCCTTTCCTGGTAAAATGGAGCCTGGTTTTCCTCTCCTGGGAGCTCTTGGATGCCATAGATGGGGCGCTCTGATTCTCCCCCCCCCCGCTTTTTTTTTTGGTTTTCCGGATTGCTATTGTTCAAGGGAGGTCTGACCGTCGTCTTCCCCAGATATTGGTCGTGGAATCTCGGTGCGACCCAGGCTGGTGTTTGTGCAGCCAGAATGGCCCTAGAGGAAGTTGAAGTCTCTGATTCCTTTACAGGGGCTGCCTGCAGCAGCATTTGGCATTTCTTCGGTTTGTTCTTTCAAAATGCAAAATTCCAACAGTAAAAAAAAAAAAAAAGAACCAAAAAAAAAAACAAAAAACCAAAGAGTCTGGCTTATTTCGAGTGCCCGAAAAGTGACTCTTTATATGAAAAGTCTGTTCAAGCATGAATTGGACTGCAGATCATTTAAACAGCAGTCACCTTATTTGAAAAGCTGAGGACTGAGGGCGGGAGCAGGGGGGAGAATTTGACTATGTAGTTTCTCCAGTGACCCCCGGTTCATACCTCACATAACCTGTGACCCACGCACAGCTGCTAATAATTTGATTTTTTTTTTAAAAAAAAAGATCCTTAAAAGGACCCTTCTCATCAGAAGGATTCTACTCGCCATACAATGCACACTGTACCCTTCACTGCAGGTTGCTGGAAGTAATAGAAGGGTACGCTTTGCAGATCCAGGAGAGCAGTCCCTTTCATATTTTTACAGTTTTCCCCTTTCGCAAGTCAAGTCCAATATTGCTCTTGATGCTGGTCTGTGTGATGCTGAGCTGTCTCGTCGAGGATGCTAGTCTAAATATTTGCGGATAAAAGAGCACTTCAAAATTGGCAGGGCGCTACACACATGTAAAGTAGCATGATTATTTATTTTATTGTAAAATGGAATCTTAGCAGGAAACAAAACACTTTCTTTTTTTTTTAAAAAAAAACAAAACCCTACACATTGAAAAGGGATCACGAGAAAGCAATGCTTCTAATGGGCACGCTGGTCAGTGGCTGTCAGTGGAAGACATTCTTCCCTGTCAAATCCTGTTTCTCACCTCTTTGATATGAACCTCAGCTGACAGGCACTGAATGCAAAGCCTTCTTCATTGAGGTTTCAGGCAGGCCGCATAGCCCTTCAGAGCAAAGCGCTCTGAAAAATTGGCACCTGCAGGATTTGCATGTGAAAAAAAAAAGAAAGAAAAAAAAAACGAGTCAGTAAGCGTTTCACTGGAGTCTGTTACCGTAAGTTACATAAGCTCGGGGAGAAGAGATATTTATCTGCGGCTGGTGGGGCATTTGGAAGTCTTTGTTTTACGCGCAGCTTATTAATCACATCGTGTTCCGTAGGCTTCGTGGTTGGCAGGAGAAGGGAGAAGTGATGTCTGCCTTTTACAGGAGTTATTTATTGGGGAGTGGATTTATTTTTAACCCTGTACTGGACACTCCCATGCATGGCTGGTTGCTAAGATGTACCTTAAAATGACGAACTCACACAACTTGCAGAATCATCGCTAAGAAGTTAGATAAATACAGAGCATTAGGTTGTCCTAAATACCTCTTGAAAAGAATGTAGCATTTTCTGTTACTTTTAATAACAAGTTAAAAATCTATAAGAAAAAAAAACACACACACAATGAAATGTCCCACCTTTCTAAACCTCAGGAAAATGTTTTAAGTTTCCTCCCACTTTACTGGTTCAAAAGTGTTTCTCCCTATGATGCCTTAAAAAAAAAAAAAAACCACAGTGAACCCTATTTATGCAAAATAACGGTTCAGTCCACTGACAACCTTGGTGAGCCATTCCCGGGAACCCTTTTATTCAGCATTTAAGTTTCATTATCTCCAGCCATACCCTTCCAACCTCACTTTCTTCTCCTTCTTCTTCTCCTTTTTTTTTTTGACACCCATTAATAGAAGAGTTCCTAAATAATGTTTAAAGAACGGCGGGCGTTTTATTAAAGTAAACACGAGTCCCGTTTAATGGGGGTGATTGTAAGTGAGAAGCCGGGCCAGGCTATCTCTGCGTTGTTTAAACAGAAGGAGCTACTTCGCGGCGTTCCCAGTAGCCATCTGTGGCGGGAGAAGGGTTTGCACCTGTCTGTCCACACTAATTATAGATTAGGGCCCAAGAAATGAAACTCGAGGAGGTTCGCAGCTAATGAAATCCATACTGATTTTTTTTTTTTTGTAAATGCGTTTTATGTTAAAGAGGGCGAGAGCTGAGTTATGAGCGGATGAATCGCTATGGAGCTGCTCTAGGCACTTTTTTTTTTTTTTGAAGCACCATTCTGCTGCATTAACCTTTGCTATTAAAGAAAAAAAAAAAGAGAGAGAGAGACAAGCCACTTAAAGATGGATGCTAGCCTTTGTGTGACACCCAGAGCAGCGGCTGAGGGAGAAGCGGGGAGGTTTTCAGCCTGTGCCTGTGAAAAAAAGGGGCTGGCGAGCTGCTTCCGTGTGAAGGAGCATCGCCTCGTATTTTGAAATGAAGATCAGTGATGGGGAAGGTGGACTCTGGATGTACACCGAACAGCCGAAAAATTAGCCTTTTTTTTTTCTTCTTTTAGCTCAGGTCCACGCCAATGAGAAATTAAAGTAAAATAAGCGAGGAAATAATGCCTTCCTTTCTCAAAGGTCACATGGATGGCTGCCACATCTGTTTAGAGTCATTATGAACATCATTAACATAAGAATTACAAATGAAATAATGACAAGCTGAGCCGTGAGATATGATGCCGGGCCGCGGTCATATGCTGGAATTCTCACATCACAGCATCCCAGAATTCACCCGCTGCCAGAAAGAGAGAGAACGTGCTAGATGTTTATCTGAATGAATGCCTCAAAACTTATCTGCCTGGGGCACATGGACCCCTTGGCTTTGATATAGGAAGGCAGCCTATTATTAAGATGAGGAGAACTAGTTGCAATTAAGATTTCTAGGCACCAGGCTGGACTTGAGGACAGCTGTGAGTGTAGAAACCACTTTCTGTTGGACACTTATTCCGTGATTATGGTTCTTGATGGTTGTATGGCTTTTTTTTTAAAAAAAAAAAAAAGGAAGAAAGAAAGCGTTGCAGCAAAAGTATGTGCTTTGGAAGAGAGTCAGTCATGGATCCTTCCCATGGGAGGATGGGTTGATGATCTTTTCTGGAACCTGTGAGTCGAAAGTCAGTGCACAGGCAAGGTGGTCAGAGAGACACCGCCCCTCTTTCAAAATAGGAACATCGGGCAGATTAGCTTTTGCACACCCTTCTTCAGGTCTTAGGTGTTTGGATGCTTTTCCAGGAAAAATATGGAAGCCTTTTCTGAGTTTGAAAGGGCCGCGTTTTGTGTGTGTGTGTGTGTGTGTGTGTGTGTGTGTAATAGCATTTTCCCAAAGACCAGGTAATGGGAAATCCACTGGACATGTGTCAATTGTATTTTTTTTTCTTCTTCTTCCTGGAGTTGCATTGGATTTACAGGCGTTTGCGTGTAGTCTGTGTCCACACTGGTGTGTGGTTGGATTTGGCTCCTCTGAGTGCAGTTCTGTGTAACCAAAAGGTGACGTGAGAGGTCCCCCTTTGTGAGAGCTGAAGTGACACCCACAAACCCTTCATTCAGTTTAGAACCTGGGAGGAGGACAGCCTCTGGCCCAGGGAGAGCTCGCTCCTCAGGTGATGCACCTGCCACGTGATTCCCCCCCCCCCCCGCCCTGCTCTGACTACTGACCCTGGAGAAGTGTACCCCCTTTCCCTCCTCTCAGGGATGCCACCGCGAGGTGGTCCAGGTTATGGGGTCACCGCTTGTCCCTGGCCTGCACACATGACCTTCCCCCAGCTCTGCCCAGCTTGTTTCACGGGGCCTTACCTCTCAGATTCCCCTTCATTCATTGGTCAGGGGTGGGGGGAGCAGGGGTGATGGAGGGAGAGGCAGGGGGAGGGGGCATATACTACACAGAACACTGGGTTGGGGCTCTTTGGGGAGGAGAATGCTTGACTAAACCATGCTGCTTCTGATTCATCTCCTTTGGGGGTACCCCTTTGCTCCTATGGGTGGTTTTATTCCGTCTCTGCTCATGGGCCTCCTCTTCTCAGCCCCGCCACTTGTCCCTTTCTATGGAGACGCCACGCACACCGTGCCTTCTGACCCCCAAGGTCACTGTGCCAGGAGCGGCGATGCGGTTTGCTGGCCGTTTTGTTCTGAACTCACACTCCATCCCGCGGCGGGAGCTGCTGAACACAACCCAATACTCCCATCCCTCACCAAGAAAGAGGCCTTTTTTACAATTAATATTTAAAAATATATATATATCTCCATTGGCTTCAGAGAGGAAGAAAGAGAGAGAAACATCCATGATGAGAGAGAATCATTGATTGCCTGCCTCCTGCACGCCCCCTACTGGGGATCAAGCCAGCAACCAGGCAGGTGCCCCTGATTGGAATTGAACCCAGAACCCTTCAGTCCGCTTTATCCACTGAGCCAGGGCTAAGTTAATATATTTTTATGGATTTCAGAGAGGAAGGGAGAGAAAGAGAGATAGAAACATCAATTATGAGACAGAATCATGGATCGGCTGCTTCCTGCACGCCCCCTCCTGGCGATCGAGCCTGAAACCCGGGCAAGAATTGAACCCGGGCCGAAACCGGTTTGGCTCAGTGGATAGAGCGTAGGCTGCAGACTGAAGGGTCCCAGGTTCGATTCTGGTCAAGGGCATGTACCTTGGTTGCGGGCACATCCCCAGTAGGGGGCGTGCAGGAGGCGGCTGATCGATGTCTCTCTCTCATCGATGTTTCTGGCTTTCTATCCCTTTCCCTTCCTCTCTGTGAAAAATCAATAAAATATGTATAAAAACATTTTTTTTAAAAAAAGAATTGAACCCGGGACACTTCCGTAGGCAGGGGGGGTGACATTGTATCCCCTGAGCCACACCCGCTGGGGCCAGAGGAACCTGTTCGCCGCTCTCTCTACACTCCACGAGGGATCTGACCCCGTGTTCGATTGTCTGATGAAGGCCTGTGAAAGGCAAAAGGGGTGCTAGGGACTGACCAGCTGTGTCTCCTTCCCAGCCCCGATGGCGGGAGGGTGAACGCTGGTCTCCTGGAATAGCCCTCGCCCTGCTTGAACCTGAGAGGTGCTTGGGCCCTGGGTGAGGTGGGAAGAGCAGAGAGGCCGCTCCATTTCAAATTCCCACCTGCAGCTCAGACTCTGGATGCACACGTGAGGGCCCCCCTCCCCCACAGGACACCTGGAGGGGAGACAGGTCTGCGGGAGCCACCGATCCTCGGGGCCCCTTCCTATCACAGGGTGCTGGCTGCACAGGCCACGGGTGGGAGGTGTTACAGCCGTGTCTGTCCCTGTCCTGGGGGGACTGTGTGTGTGAGTGTGTGTGTGTGCCTGTGCATGTGCATGTCAGTAATTGAGGGGTACCGGGGTCAGCCAAGAGAAAGGCGAGCACCCCCACTCGAGGCTGGTCTGCAAGGCTGTGCAATGACCCTGAGCACTCAGCCAGGCTTCTTTCCCCAACTGGCTGTTTGCGGGGAGGTCAGAGGGCGGACATCTCACGGGCACACGCGCCCTCTGACCTCCACCGAACCTCCAAAAGCTGCCTGCGTTCGCCCTGGAGCAGACCGAGCGCCAGTGAGCCCGGTTTCCTCCCTGCCGCTCTGATGAGGGACAGATCTGGGGGTGATGCAGGAAGGGACCACCCACTGTCCATGCTCACCCAGCCAGCCTCACCCCGCCTTGGGGTACCTCTGTCCTACTTACTGCTCCCCCTGCCCCCCCAAATCCTCGGGCCTGAAACGCTCCCCTTATTCCTTGAGGTTTCTTTCCTCCCCTCCTGCAGCCTTGTCTCTCCCCTCCCTCCCTCCCTCTCTCCTCCTCCTCTCCCTCTCTCTCCTGCTCGGCTCCCATGCACCCTCTGTTTATTTTCCTGCCTCCATCTGGGCCCTGCTGATACTGTAATCACCCCGATGCACGCCGGGGGCCCCCCTCCCCTCCCCTTCCCCGAGCGCACACACTCACTCACACACACACAATGTGCCGGCCCGACCAGCCTTTTACGTCTGATAAGCTCTGATGTGTGTTTAATGAATACAAAGCCGCGGGCCGGGTGCCTCAGCCTTGCGGGCGCTCCTCGGCCAGAAGGTAATCTCGGCGAACTGGGGAGGGGAGGGGAAGGAGGGGAGGGAGGGGAGGCGCGTGGGGAGGTGGGAGGGGTGGGAAGGAGGATGGTGGGGATGGGGGGAGAGAGAGAGAGAGAGAGCACGAGAGGCTGATTTTTTTTCCTCTCTCTCCCTCTCTCTCTCTCTCTCTCCCCTTTTCCCAACGATTCAGAAGTCGATAAGACGGGGAGAAGTGGAGATGTAACCCGTTATCTGTGGCTGCTCCAGAGCGAGCGGGCTGAGGGGATTCACATCCCCAGATTAGCGGCGGGGGAAGGAGGACTCTGCCTTTTGTTGTATGGGTGAGGAGGAGGAGGGTCCGACCCGGCCTGGCCGCTATCTCCCGTCACCTCTGCCATCCCCACTGGACTCGCCGAGGTGAGAGTCCCCCCCCCCCCGGGGGAGGGTCTTATCTGGAATTTGGGGGGTGCTGCTGGCCGGACAGCCTGCAGAGATCTCCCAGAGGCTCTCTCCAAAGTGGGGGTGACAGTGGCTTATTTAGGGACCGGACACCGAAGGCTTTGGAGGAAGAGGGGGAAGAGAGGGAGAAAAAAAAAGCTGGTGCATAACTTGATGAGTTCATTTTTATTTTCAGGGGGGACCCGTCTTCCAGGGCCCGGGGGGACTTAGATGGCATGTGAATGGCTGGGATGTCTGGTTTCCTCTTTCCCTGTGCCCCCTGCTCTGCTTTCTCAGCATCCTTACCCCCCTCTGCACCCCCTTATTTTAACACGATGTCATTTCCCCCTTCTTTTTGGAGGGTTGACACGCCAAGAAAAAGAGGGGGAGAGGCTTTGGGAATGGGGCGTGTGTGTGCCTGGTTCTATGTGACCTGATGGGAAAGACGCTGAATTGATGCTTATGAACTCGGATGAGTGAGAGAAGCGAACAAAGCTGACTTTGACCATGATGATTAGTTGATTTTCTTGGTGTGGCTTCCACCTGGTCTAGAGCAGTGGTTCTCAACCTTCCTAACGCTGTGACCTTTTAATGCAGTCCCTCCTGTTGCGGTGACCCCCAACCATAACATTATTTTTGTTGCTACTTCATCACTGCGATTTGCTACTGTTATGAATCTTACTGTAAATATCTGTGTTTTCTGATGGTCTTAGGAGACCCTGCTAGCTGTTCGCGACCCACAGGTTGAGACTCTCTCGAGGAAGAAGTCGCTCTGAGTCTGTCGGGTGGACCGGGACTTTGGATGGGAACCGGGGACATTTTATATTTCCCCTCGGAGTTGTTTTTTGTTGTTGTTGTTGTTTTTTAAAGAAGACAGACAGTGGTTTGATTGCTTCCTGAGTGTATTTCCCCCCAAAAAAACTTCTCACGTCCACTTTGGGGAGGCCTTCGCCTCGGGTGAAGGTGGGAGAAAGGATGTGTTTTGCCTCTTGCCTGTGGTCAGGAGAGGTGTTTCCATCGGTCAGCAGGACCCAGGGCCGAACAGACCGATGACGGTGTGTGTCTGAAGAAGCCAGGGGGCCTGTGTTGTAGGGGGACAGCACCCCTCCTTTGGGGGCTAAGACCACGGAGCCCCGTTATCTCCCCGCCGTTGGCTGAACATATTGACCTGTCAGGTCTGCTGTCGCCTCAGTGAGCATGGGCCGCGCTGCGGTTCACAGAGCCCCCGCTGGCCGGGGCGGCACGGGCATTGCCGGGGGGGGGGGGCCCTTCCTGCCTTGGGGTGCCCTGTCCCCCAGGCAGAGTCCGATGGACAGCTGGAATCTCTCCGAGGGGATTGGGGGAGGGGGAATCTCTGTTGGCTGAGAGACCAAGCGAGAGAGATAGCGTGTCGTGGGAGCACGTTTAATGCTGCCAGCCCTGGATGTTGTCGCAGAGGGATGTGTGTGGAGCGCTTTTACGTACAAACCCCAGAAGCAGCCTAGATCCCAGTCTGGCAGACTTTGCGAATAATAACCATGTTCAGGAGTCACTTTTGCCTTTGCTGGGGGTACGAGGTGGTTGGCTGGTCACATCCATGTGGGTGTGTGCCAGATTGCACGTGGGGGGACATCCCGGTCCAGGATGGTCACCCCTCTAAGGACCTGCCCAGTCTCTGTCTGAGAAAAGCCTGTTAAAGTCCCATCCCAAACAGGGACTCACTGGACGGCTTGCTTCCTTCCTGTCTGCTGGTGGTGGGTGGGCTAGGGGAAGGGGGCAAAAGTAGGTTGACAGCCCTTCTGGAAAATGATACCGTCCTTCATCAACAGCATGACAGGAGCGAGCCCTGGGTTCCACCTATACCCTCAGCTAGACACCCCCTTTTTGCCCCAACCTGCATGTGTAGGCAGTACCCTGTAAAAGGTAAATGCATGCCTGTCTGAAGCAGAGGCAAAGAAATAACATTCGAAGAAGAAGGAGTCCTTATTTTCTTAGTGGTGTAATCTGCTCTTTTTTAATACACTCCGCGTTACTGAGGCTCTGCCTCGGGAAACTAAGTGTCAGGCAGGCTTTTGAGTCAAAGAAAATGGGAATTACGCAAAAAAAAGTGAATATGGGAGAAACTAAAAAAAAAAAAAAGGCATCACGTGTGTGTGTGTGTGTGTGTGTGTGTGTGTGTGTGTGTGTGTGTGTTTTGAAACCGCCAGGGAAATATGCAGCTATTATACACAGGCCTCATCCGCGGGCAATTTTTTTGCCATCAAGCAGACAACCGGTGCCCTTTACGGCGGTTGGAACCAAACTCGTCCCTTTATACCATTTTCCTGAAAATGCTAGGTTCCTATTTGATCAGCAGGTGCTCTTGAGATGAAAGCCCGTGTGTAAATTTCCAGAAGGCCACGAGTGTCAGCTCAGAAAGGGAAAGTGATAAGAGAGAAACGCAATCAGTTTTCCTGTTTTCAATTTGCGCAGGGTTTGAAGAGCTGTTTTGTTAAACTGCTACATCTGCTCCAATATGAATATTGAACTACTTCCACTAAAAATAACAACCTATAATTTGGGAGCCACTGCAGTCTTTTGTTAGTGAGTGGGTTATTAAAAAAAAAAAATACACACATCATGCACAACAAAACAAAAAGAAAAAAGGAAAAGAAAAAAAAAGAAGACGATTTTCTTTCTGACAACCTCTTGCCTAATGCGCATTTTCATTTGTTGGCACTTTTTTTTTTTATCTGCGGCAGATAAACGGTATTGTGTAATGAGAACCTCATCTTGTCTGGCTCTGGAAGTGATTTCCATAGGTAGAAACCGGGTATTAAACAAGGTTCAGACAAATCAAAATTCATTTTTAAGAAAGCCTGTTTAAATACAGTTATTTAAAATGAGATAGTTATTCCTATGTATTTTCCAATAATACCTTTTTTTTTTTTTTAACTCACTGCTGACTATTATAACAAAGTTAACTCGGTTCCATTGCATACTGAGCATCCTGTGAATTATTTCACCTTTAATATACCTGTAAGTTTAAGCTAATCAGAGGTATTTTTTTTCCCCCCTAACTGAGCTTTCAGAATAATATTTTTTTAATGCTGAAATAAAATGATTAAATTATGCTTGAGTGCCTGCATACAAAAGCTTTCGCTTCTGTGGCACCGCTAATCAAATAAGTTTTACGGACAGGGAAAATACTGCATTAGAGGAAAAATTAGATGCTTTTCACTGGTGACATTTCTAGGAGAGACATGCTCTTTTTTAAATCAGCCGGAATTAATGAGGAAGCAAACCCTACTACATCTTCAATAATCAGTATAAAAATAATGCTTTATCCCCGTAATGAGAATGGCCGTGCATTTCATTGGAAACTGGGCATAGAGAATGAAGGCAGAAGACGGGTGAAACTTGGATCAGGTTCAATGTTCACCGTATCCACAGTCGCAGTTGGGTTGACCTGTGTGGATAGTCATTTGTCCAGGGTGAGGTGTGATCACTGGGTAGGATCAGCCAGAGGAATCAGCTTGTGGAATTTCCAGACACTTCCTTCCCTGATAAATGAACCCAGACTATATCTGCAGAATGGGCTGAGGGGCTGACAGACAATGAGACCCATCTCAGCATACTGGATGAACGAATGCAGTGCTTCTTCTGACAGGCAGATTCAGAAGAAGAGGTGGTTAAAAGGACAATACAGGATGGGGCAAAAGTTGGGTCCCGTGAAACAGGTTATTCTTACATTGTGATGGGTTAATCATAACATAAAGCTGTACACCTGCTTTTGCCCCTCTCTGGATGGAGTGCGTGCTTGCGATGACATCTAGGTGGCCAACCAAAGTATATAATGCTTGGAAGGGATGTCAGATTCCAAGCCAAACTGTGGCATGTGTTGTGCTCACACATCTTTCGCTGATATGTGTGGGTCGCCACGTGGATATGTTCCCTGTGGGAAAGCCTCCGAGGATGTGGCCGTCCTGAAGAAATGGAGCCGAGTCATGTGTCAGAGTCAGGAAGTATGTGCCACAGGGACAGCCCCATCCTCTGGTGTCCCCTCTGATGAGTGGTTTGTGCTGGATGGAGCCTGGCTCCGTGGGGGAGCCTCGGGACCTTCGAGAGTGTCCACGGGGGAGGACTTCTTGGGGACTCTTCAGAGTGTTCACACTTTCTGGCCAGAATGTTCACACTTTCTGGCATGATGACCGGGCTCTGATTCAGAGACCTACTTGGTTAATGTTCTCCTTCTGGGATAGTTCTCCTTGAGGTTACCTGTGTAATGTGTGTGTGTTTTTATCCTCACCTGAGGGTATTTTTCTATTGATATTTAGAGATAGTGAGAGAGGGAACGACCGAGAGAGATATTGATGTGAGGGAAACATCCGATTGGTTGCTCCCTGCATGTGCCGGGGTGGGGGTGGGGGGCAGGGGAGGAGCCTGCCACAGAGGTACCTGCCCTTGAGTGGACCGGAATCCAACTGGGGACCCTTTGGTCCACAGGCTGATGCTCTATCTCCTGACCCAAGCCGGCCAGGGCTAGGGCGACATGACCTGTGTAATGTAACTCAAGAAGAAGTAAAGCAAGCATTTGCTTTTGTAGTCTCATTTTGGTCAAGATATCGAAGGAAAGTTGGCATTTGGGTGGAGGGGGCCTTTAGAATATAAATCTTGTGGAACGTGGAGAAAGGGCTTGAATACTATAAAGTTTTCCCATTATTTGTCTAAAACTCCAGGCATTTCTAAGCACCCGAGGTGATGTGATTGACTCACTTCATTCATCTTCTCTCGCCCGGGGCACACACTGCTTCTGCATGGGCTCCAGGCTTTCCAGGGTGCCACCTAGTTGTTGGTCTTGGGAGAGAAAAGAGCTGCCAGATATTAAGAGACCTACTGTGAGCATGGAGTTACCCACCCTCGGGTCATCACTGATTTGAAGTCAATGCTTAACCAGCTTTTCACTCCCTTTATCTCAGTGCTCCAGCCCTCACTCCAGGGCTGCCTGTAGCTGCTCTTTTGCCCTGACCTTTCGCCCTCAGGGAAAACTGCAGTATCCAACGTTGATTACCTACTTTGTTCCCAAATTTCTCATTCTTTGAATACCTACCGTATTTTCCGGCGTATAAGACGACTGGGCTTATAAGACGACCCCCAACTTTTCCAGTTAAAATAGTATAGAGTTTGGGATATACTCGCCCTATAAGACAATAGCCGGCATATAAGACGATCCCCGACTTTTGAGAAGGTTTTCCTGGGTTAAAAAGTCATCTTATACACTGGAAAATACAGTAGTTTAATATTCTCCTTCACAGCTATGATATCTATGCATTCATGGTTTTCTCTACGCATGCCCTCCCCCAAGCCTAGAAAACAGATTGGCTACTAGCTGATAGATATTGTTGGTACTTCTGAGTGTATGCCAGTTTGTGTCTCTCCATATTTCCTCGTCTCAGATTTTCCCATTACTAAATTCTGTTCCCTTGTCAGCTACCATCTTCCCACACTTGACTGGATCTATGAGGAATGAGCCTGTTTCCTTTCTTGACCTGTCATTCAGCACCATGGACCCGTCTGCTGCCCAGTGTCCCTGGTCAACGAGCTTGTCTTGATTTCAGCATCATCCAGTTTAGCTAAGTCCGACTTCCTGGTCACTTGTTAAGACAGAAGGAGAGGGATTCTGGACCATTCTGAGTTTGTAACTAGTTCTGGAGTGTCAAGCGCTCTCTGTGTTACAAACAGATGGACCTGATGTGTGTGCCTTCCTCTGACGAATCGGTGATCTGGGGTTCCTTTTCCAGTTTAGTCACCGGCTTGCTGTGTGGCTGGAGGTGCGTTCTAGCCCTCAGCTTCCCCCCTCAGAAGTGAAATGATGGGCAGACTCAGTGATTAACAGGCTTCTCAATGTTGATGTGTATGAGCCTATATATGATACCCAGTAGGTCTTCAGAAATTTCCCATGTTTAGGTGAAGGAAAATATATCCATATATATATATATATATATATATGTATATATATATATATATATGTTATTTTAAAAAGTATTTTTTTTGATTTCAGAGAGGAAGGGAGAGGGGGAGAGGTATAGAAACACCAATGATAAGAGAGAATCCTTGATTGGCTGCCTCCTGCACACCCCCTACTAGGGATCAGGCTTCAACCTGGGCATGTGCCCTTGACCAGAATCAAACATGGGACCCTTCTGTCCGCAGGCCACTCTATCCACTGAGCCAAACCAGTCAGGGCTGTACTTTTCTTTAGTCTGTAAAAAATATATATATATAGACATTATTAGAAATTTAATCCTAGTTTGTGAGTTTTTAAAAAAATGAATGTGGGCTGAATTTCTTTGCAATGTAGGAGCCATTACATTCTGATCTTTGTGATTTGGTCCAGTTTTGAGCACTTTGTCATCATCCAGGATGGCGGCAGAAACCTCCTCTGTTTTTGCCCTCGCCGGTTTGGCCCAGCAGGTAGAGCGTCGGCCTGCAGACCCAAGGATCCTGGTTCGATTCCGGTCAAGGGCACATAGCTTGGTTGCAGACTCCTCCCCAGCCCTGGCCCTGGCAGGAGGTAGCCAATCAGTGTGTTTATGTGTTTCTCTCACATCGATGTTTCTCTCTGTCATTCCCTCTCTCTTCCCCTCTCCCTAAAAATCAATGGAAAAAAATCCTCAGTGGACTTATTAACAACAACAAACAACAAAAGAAACTTCTTCTGTTCTTCAGGAATATCTACAGTTCAAGTGAGGTCATTGTCATCTGTCACTTAGACATGACAGCCACAAGAATCACTGTTGCTCCATGGGTTTGTAGAATTATTTTCTCGTTGGCATTCCAAGTTCGGTGGGAGGCCGCATTGAACTTTTTTTTTATTTTTGCCATCAAGGAGAGAGAATTGACTTAAACTAGTTATGTGGTGAGCTTTCAGTTGGTACCCGAGTTGACTGGATTGAATATTGCATTAGAGAACATAGTAGTACCCTGAGATGTAATGGCAGTTTGTCTAAAGATGCTCAACAGCTCTGGGCCACGAATAATAAGAGGCAGCCTTGCCGAGACCAGTTTGGCTCAGTGGATAGAGCATCGGTCTGCAGACTGAAAGGTCCCGGGTTCAATTCCGGTTGGGGGCATGTACCTTGCTTGTGGGCACTTCTCCACTGTGGGGCGTGCAGGAAGCGGCTGATCGATGTCTCTCTCTCATCGATGTTTCTGACTTTCTATCTCTCTCCCTTCCTCTCTGTAAAATATCAGTAAAATATATTAAAAAAAAAAAATAGGCAGCCTTGCCAGAGCAGGGGTCAGCTAGATGTGGTCAGGGCTGTTCAAGCACCGGGAGAGAAGAGAAAGCCAGCTGTAAGGAGCTATTACCAAGAGCACTGCAGAGGTCCCTTCTCTTACACCTCGTGGGAGAGTACCTGGGGACCAGGTAGGAGCTCAGAAAGGCCTGGAAAAAGTAGAGAATGGCACCTGCAAATGCCGAGGAAAGTTGTGCTGGGAGCTAGCAGCCTTTGGAGAGAGCATTTCAAATGCACGTGCGAGTTGGCCAGCAGACTCTCGAAGACGGGGAAGCCAGCCCCCCGTGGGCGGTGCTGGAAGTACAGCATCTGAGGAAGGTGCTTGGGCCATGGGGTTAAAACAAGGTCTAGAGCAGTGGTTCTCAACCTTCCTAAGGCCTCGACCCTTTAAGACAGCTCCTCATGTGTAGTGACCCCCAACCATGAAATGATTTCCGTTGCTACTTCATCACTGTAATCTTGCTACTGTTATGAACTGTAATGTAAATATCTGATAGGCAGGATGTATTTTCATTGTTACAAATGGAACATCATTAAAGCATAGGGATTCATCACAAAAACAATATGTAATTATAGATTGTGAAATATTTCTTTCTAATTACAAATAAAGGAAATTTTGCCTTGAATCGTGGTGTAGCATGGACAACAGTCTTCCTAGGACAACAGTAAACTACATTGCTACACTTTGCTACACCGAGGAGCGGTGTGTGGGTTCCTAAGACCATGGGAAATAGGTGTTTTCCGCTGGTCTTAGGCGACCCCTGTGAAAGGGTCGTTTGACCCCCAAAGGGGTCGAGACCCACAGGTTGAGAACCGCTGATGCAGAGGCCCTCTTCCCTCACCTGGGGACGTGGGGAGACTGACTGTGGAGCCGGTTAGGGAAGGCCGCTGGTTGATTTCCCGAGTCTGTGCATGTGTTATGTTCACAGCAACGAGCAAACACAGCTGGGGGAACAGCAGAGGAGATGGGGCTGGAACCGGGGTGCTGATCAGATGGACACGGTAAACCTTTCCTGGGAAAGTGTTCTTTCTCAGTGTGAGTGCGGATGGGCTCACCTCGATCATGTATCAGACACAGTGGTTCTCAACCTTTCTGATGCTGTGACCCTTTAATACAGTTCCTCATGTTGTGGTGAATCGTCATGTAAACATCTGTGTTTTCTGACGGTCTTAGGCGACCCTGCTAGCAGTTCTCAACCTGTGGGTCACTGCTGTAGAGCCTAAGACCCTCAGAAAACAGGTCATGACCCACAGGTTGAGAACCGCTGGTCAGACAAGTCTTCTTGAGCGCCCTGCCTACTGTTACATGTTTCCCTGCTCAGCTCTAGCAGGTTTATTTAGAAACCAGGCCCATGGTTTCTGGCCTGTGGTGGGAGACATGTGGGTAGTGGATTCTTCTCCCTTCGTTGAAATAAGCGTCGATCGGGGTCTAAACGTAAAGTGAAGGGGATCTATTTCCATTGTCATGTCCCAGTCAAGAGTTGAGTTGGCGTGAGGGAGCGGATATAAAATATCAGAAGAGCTGTAACCGGTTTGGCTCAGTGGATGGAGCGGCAGCCTGCGGACTGAAAGGTCCTGGGTTCAATTCCGGTCAAGGGCATGTTGTACCCTGGAGGCGGGCACATCCCCAGTGCAGGGTGTACAGGAGGCGGCTGATTGATGTTTCTCTCTCATCGGTGTTTCTAGCTCTCTATCCGTTTCCCTTTCTCTTTGTAAAAAAATTATACTCAAAATTAATAAATAAATATAATATCAGAGGAAAAATGTAAGCGAAAGACAATAAAAGAAGCGAATCTCAAAACTTAATTTGACTGTTTTTAAAGAAAGGCCTATGCATTTTGAGTAGCCCTGATAATGACACCTGTTAGAGCATCTGAAAGAAAATTGAGATTTGTAGTCTTGGCTGAAAAACCTTCAGGAAATTAATACATGTTTAATGAATTCCTACTATGTGCAAAGCAGGATGGTAAATGGAGACACCCAGCACGTAGCAGGCTCAGGTGCCACTGAAGGGTAAATGGAACCACGCAGGACAAATGGAATATATGCACATGATCGCAGGGTTGATTCCTCACCAGTTAAATTACACAGTAAGGACATTTCAGAGTCTGGAGGGAGTTGAGATTTAAGGTACGTGCCCTTGACCGGAATTGAACCTGGGACCTTTCAGTCCTCAGGCCGACGCTCTATCCAGCTCTATCCACTGAGCCACACCCGTTTCGGCTCCATGCACATCTTAACTGGTTTTGTGCCTTTATTCTTTTTGCCCTGCAGGTGCAGGTGAGGTTTTATAAAGTACCATCTCCCTGACAATTGTAAGCAAGGTATCGTGTGCATGGACACATTTACGAGCTGGAACTGTGCCTTTCTTTGATCAGGGACCCAGTGAGACCAGATCAGTTTTGTGGCTCCCAGCTTTGCCTCTGCCCCAGGCCGCCAGGTCACCCCTCCGTTGGCAGGACTCTCCTCCCCTCCCTCTGGGCAGACGGATCTGTCCTCTGGGCACTTCCCGGGCCGAGCACCGCCCCTCCCTCCCTCTCCTCTGCCCCCTGTTTCCCCTCCTTCCCCACCAGCCTTGTCTTTTTGGAGGCTGTGGGGGAGTCCCAGGTGCTCTGCTGCCCAATGAACTAGCCCAGCGGCTGGCAAACCACAGCTCTCGAGCCACATGCGGCTCTTTGGCCCCTTGAGTGTGGCTCTTCCACAAAACACCACGGCCTGGGCGAGTCTATTTCGAAGAAGTGGCGTTAGAAGACGTTTAAGTTTAAAAAACTTGGCTCTCAGCAGAGACCGGTGTGGCTCAGTAGATAGAGCGTCGGTCTGTGGACTGAAAGGTCCCAGGTTCGATTCCAGTCAAGGGCATGTACCTTGGTTGTGGGCACATCCCCAGTAGGGGGGCGTGCAGGAGACAGCTGATGGATGTTTCTCTCTCATCGATGTTTCTAGCTCTCTATCCCGCTCCCTTCCTCTTTGTAAAAAAATCAATAAAATATATTTAAAAAATAAATAAATAAAAATAAAAAATTTGGCTCTCAAAAGAAATTTTAGTTGTTGTCCTGTTGATATTTGGCTCTGTTGACTAATGAGTTTGTTGACCACTGAACTAGTCTTAAAACCAGGGATGGCTGCCCCAACCGGTTTGGCTCAGTGGATAGAGCGTCAGCCTGTGGACTGAGGGGTCCCAGGTTTGATTTCTGTCAAGGGCATGTACCTTGGTTGCGGGCACATCCCCAGTAGGGGGCGTGCAGGAGGCAGCTGATCGATGTTTCTCTCTCATTGATGTTTCCAACTCTCTATCCCTTTCCCTTCCTCTATGTAAAGAATCAATACAATATATTTTAAAAAACACATACAAAACCAGGGATGGCTGTGTTCAGCCTGCCAGGCCATTTCACCCCCAGGTCCTGTGACTGAGGAAGCGGAAGTGGGAGAGGGTGTATGGTCTCACTGTCGGCATTTCCGTTTGGAGAGATGATTTCAGAAGGCGGGCCTGCAGCTCAGACAGGTGTGTACAGGGAGAGGGCACACTCCAGGCCTTCATGGAGGCCTTTCCAAATACATACTCACTGAGGCTCCTTCAGTTGCCAAGGTCACCCTGTACCAGTGTGTGTGTTGGGGGGCGGGGGTTAGAGGGCAAGCTCTGAACCCAGATGTTTTGCTTTGAACTCAGATGTTTTTATCCCAGCCTCTCCAGCGGGGTCCCTGCTGCTCTCCTGAACGTCTTCAAAACCGACCCCCTAGGACAGTGGTTCTCAACCTTCCTAATGCTGTGACCCTTTAAGACAGCTCCTCATGTGGTGGTGACCCCCAACCATAAAATTATTTCCGTTGCTACTTCATAGCTGTAATTTTGCTACTGTTATGAACTGTAATGTAAATATCTGATAGGCAGGATGTATTTTCATTATTACAAATGGAACATAATTAAAGCATAGTGATTAATCACAAAAACAATATGTAATTAAATATTGTGAAATATTTATTTCTAATGACAAATAAATGAAATTTTGTCTTGAATCGTGGTGTAGCATGGGCAACAGTCTTCATAGGACAACAGTAAACTACATTGCTACACTTTGCTACACCGAGGAGCTGGTGTGTTGGTTTCTAAGACCATGGGAAATAGGTGTTTTCCGATGGTCTTAGGTGAACCCTGTGAAAGGGTCGTTCGACCCCCAAAGGGGTCTCGATCCACAGGTTGAGAACCGCTGGACTGGACTACAGCTCAATGGAAAGTTGCCGAAACCGGTGTGGCTTAGTGGATAGCAGACTGAAGGGTCCCAGGTTCGATTCCGGTCAAGGGCATGTACCTTGGTTGTGGACACATCCCCAGTGGGGGTGTTTGTGTGTGCAGGAGGCAGCTGATCGATGTTTCTCTCTCATCGATGTTTCTAGCTCTCTGTCCCTCTCTCTTCCTCCCTGTGAAAAATCAATAAAGTATTAAAAGAAAAGAAAAGTTTCCAGGGCTTCTCCCTGCAGTTGGAAACGTTCCTGCAGAGCAGTGGTCGGCAAATTCCTTAGTCCGCAGCAGAGCCAAATAGCAACAGGACAATGTTTGAAGTTTCTTTGGAGAGCCACATTTTTTTAAACTTAAACTCCTTCTAATGCCACTTCTTCAATGTAGACTCATGGTATTTTATGGAAGAACCAAATTCAAAAACTGCGAGCCGCAGTTTGCCGACCATGGTGCTAGAGTATAAAAGAATATCACATTTTTATGCATTTCTGCGGTGGGGGATGGGGGGTGGAGGAGGAAAGAGAGAGGAGGAGAAGAGGTAGATGTCAGCTGGGAAGGAGCAGCAGCAGCCTGACCAGGTTTGCAGTTGGACACTTGTCTATCTTTTCATTTTTATTTTTATTTTTTGGGGAGATGTGTGCCCGTCCATTAGGAATGCAAATACTTTCCAAATCCTGTTTTTCTCTCACGTGAGAGATGCCTTTATTTAGAGAAGCCAGTCTTTGGAAATCATTGGTTTTCTCTCCTCTTCTCCCCTCACCACGCTCTTCCACAGATGAAGTTCGTTGAGGAAAATAAAAACGTGTGTCCCAGAATATTAGTTTGTGGCTTTTTTTCCCTCTCTTTTTATTTTACACTGCAAAATGTGTAGGACCTGCTGCTTCCTTCCCATTTCAGTGTGATGTATTTCTATCGTTAGTAGTATGGCAGTGGCTTTAAGAAAGGAAAAGCTTAGGATTGCACCAGGTCATTTTTGAACGATGACCGCATGCTTTTATTGGAACGCTTTCCACGGTAAGGTTAGAATAGGTACTGCCACCTTCCTGCTGTTTAAGGATAGGAACCACGCACTTGGATAAAAAGCACTTGAACTTGAGGCACTGTGATAGGCACTCTGTAAGTGTTCTCTCTTATCCGTATCATCCCGGCAAGGTATTATTATCCGAGGTTACAGAATTATTTTGAAGGTGAGAGGTGCGAAGTGACATGTCCAAGGTCAAACAGCTGACAAGTGTAAGAGCTGAGATTCCATCCCAGCCAGAGCAGGCATGCAGGGGGCTTCGGCGTGGTCAGTATGGTATGCTGTAGTCATTTTAGGATCTTGTGTTTCTTGACAATTAAATTGTATATGTAACAGAGGAGACATTTAAGAGCTCTCTCCTATTTTTAATTGCTTGGTTTGATAACTTACTGGGTATATGCATTGTTGGTTTGACTAATAATAAATCAGATTGGTTACTGTCTTCTTAGTCTTTCTTTAAAATAATATTTGAGGCCCTAGATGGTTTGGCTCAGTGGATAGAGCATTGGTCTGAGGACCGAAGGGTCCCGGGTTTGATTTCGGTCAAGGGCAGGTACGTTAGTTGGGGTGGGGGGGCATGTGGGAGGCAACCAATCGATGTGTCTCTCTCACATCACTGTTTCTCTCTGTCTCTCCTTCTCCCTTCCACTCTGTCTAAAAATCAATGGAAAAAACATTCTTGAGTGAGAATTCAAATAATTAATAATAATAATAATGATATTTGAGGGATTTTAAGATAATGCTTTATTTCAATACAATGAAGAGGCTTGAAGAAAAACTAGGTAGTATTTGGTTACCATTTATTTCTTTGTTCACTCAGCGTAGAATGTTGAGTAGATACTTGCTATGAGCCAGGCACTGTGCTAGCCACTTGGTACGAACACTGTGGAATAAACATCTTTTTTGTGCGTCTTACAACAGAATGAGTGCATTGAGGTAGGGCCTGAAGGTGTGTAGAGAATGAGACGAGATCTCTTTTCTACGGCAGGAAACGCAGTTGATAAACTCAAGTGGGAGAAAAGTCTGTACATAAAAACCACCGGAATGCATTTACACCTTGGACTTATGCTGTGGTTTCATATACACACACACACATACATACATATATATATATATATATATATATATTTCAGAGAGGAATGGAGAGGGGGAGAGAGATAGAAACATCAATGATGAGAGAATCATTGATCAGCGACCTCCTGCACGCCCCCTACTGGCAATGAAGCCCACAATTCGGGCATGTGCCCTTGACTGGAATTGAACCCGGGACCCTTGAGTCCGCAGGCCGACACTCTATCCGCTGAGCCAAACCAGTTAGGGTGGTGCGGTTCTTTTTTAAAAAATACTAGTGACCCGGTGCCCAGATTTGCGCACATTGCAAGGAAATTAATTAAAAGGTGGCTGGAGGGGTGGGACTGGGTGAGAAGGGCTGGACATGCACTGGAGCCAGCCACCCATGGTCCCTCCCCCCATGTCTGCAGAGTGAGTGGGGATCCCTCTGGCAGCTGGGGTCCCTTGGCCTGCCTGTGGGGATGGGGCTGAAACCGGCTCTCCGACATCCCCTGAGGGGTCCCGGAGTACAAGAGAGCACTCAGCAAAGTTATTCCTCTACAGTAACAAGTGTGCAGGAAATCAGATTTAAGGCCGACAGTGCCCCATCCACAACCTCACCCACAGCCGAAGGTGGAATCACACAGCCCCGTGAGGAATTGGGCTCCCTCCTCTCTGGTTTCGGGGTGCGTCACCCAAGAACTGCCATTGCCAAGTCACTGCAGCTCGGCAGCTCCTGCATTGAGCATCTGCCCCCTGGTAGTCAGTGTGCATCATAGTGACCAGTCGGATGGTTGAACACTGAGCATATTAGCCTTTTATATATAGAGAGGTTGATTGATTTTAGAGAGGAAGGGGGAGGAGAAAAGAGATTGAATCATCAGTGATGAGAGAAAATCATCGATTGGCTGCCTCGTGCACACCCCACACTGGAGATCGAGCCCGTGACCCAGGCACGTGCCCTGAGCGGGAATCGAGCCATGACCTCCTGGTTCATGGGTCGATGCTCAACCACTCAGTTGTGGTTGGGTGGTATTGTGTGTTTCTTTGCATAAATATTAAGAGGTAGAAGAGAGCCGAAACTGGTTTGGCTCAGTGGATAGAGCGTCGTCGACCTGCAGACTGAAAGGTCCCAGGTTCGATTCTGGTTAAGGGCATGTATGTTCGTTGTGGGCACATCCCCAGTAGGGGGCGTGCAGGAGGCGGCTGATCAATGTCTCTCTCTCATCGATGTTTCTGACTTTCTGTCCCTCTCCCTTCCTCTCTGTGAAAAATAAATAAAATATATTAAAAAAAAAAAGTTAGAAGAGAGGAGGAAAATCTGGGTGAGTGTAGTCACGGAAATGAGTTGGGACATTGAAGTTTAGTTCATGCAGCCAATGATGAGGGACACTTGAGTAGTAATGTCCCAATCACTTCCTGTTGGAAGTTGTGTGTACTCCTAAAGTGAGCCAGACATGGTGCTCAAAGGACTAATTCATCTCGGGGATATAGGAGATTCCTATATAATAAAAGCCTAATATGCTATAAGTGTCTGGTCGTCTGGTTGTCTATTCAACCAATCAAAGCAGAATATGCTAATAATATCCAGAGGCTACTCAACTGCTCACTCTGATGTGCACTGACCACCAGGGGGCAAACACTCTGACCGATTGGTAGGTTAGCATGCTGCTGTGCTCCGGGACTCAGCAAGACTGGCTGGACACACCCTGGAGCCCTCCCCCGGTCCCTCCCTAGCTGGCCAACTTCCCTTGTTCCTCCCCTGCCCTGATCATATACCGTGGGGTCCCTCAGCCTGGCCTGTGCCCTCTCGCAATCCGGGACCTTTTGGGGGGATGTTGGCTAGCCGGTTTCAGCCCGATCCCGCAGGCCAGGGCGAGGGGACCCCACTGGTGCATGAATTCGTGCACCGGGCCTCTAGTTGTCCTAGAAATGAGATCATGGAAGCTGAACAAAATAGGACCTAACGCTCCTTTTGTGCTCGTTCTCCTCGGAGCCAGTAACAAATAGTGTTTTTACTAACGCAAAAGAGCACGGTATTTCTGCTCGACAACATTTTTTTTATGAAAGGGAAGAGGCACCAGCTAAGGTTTGATCCAGGCCAGGCTCATTGATAAAAAGAGGTGTGTCTAAAGGCTCACGTTTGGCATACTGTCATTGGCGACAGGAGAAACTCCCCCAAGCGTTGATAGAATTCTCTAGGGAAGTGTGTTTGGCCACGATTGAAAAAAAACCCCATAATGCACGTGCTCTCTGCTGAGGCCGGTTCTGTTGCATGTAGCCCTTCCTGTCCTATTAACATTTTTTTTTTTGAAAGATAAACTGATTCAAGCACGGTTCGCCCAGTCCCCGCGACTCTTCCTTTTAAAACCTTGGCTCCGTGTACACACGGAAGGGACGGGGGAAGGAAGATAAAAGCGTTATAAATACGAGGTTAACTGAATTCAAATAGAAGGTTCTCTCTCAAGTTATTGCATTCCTTAGAAAAATAAATACATTGTGCATATGGTTAACATTGATCAGAAAAAAAAGAAAAAAGGCGTTCTGTGCGCCAGTGATTACATTCCCATCTGCGATTAAGGTTTTCTGCCTGCATCTGGTTTTCACATTATATTTCTGGAACAAGAATCTTTTTATACATAGCAGCGTTCACTCTCTGGAGTTCCTATTAGCTGCAGCCCCAGCGACTACCGCGCGGGTCGCGGGCCGGCACATGTGGTTTTCATTTACCTCATACCACGGAGAAAAAGTAATATCTGTTTGGGAATGTATGTTTTCCACCATTTCCATGGCGATACAACATGTTGAGCCTTTTTAATAACGCACTTACAGAACGACAAATTGTTTGAAGCGTCCTGCTCTTGGGGGAGTTTTAGCTTTTAAGCGTTTCTCCGTCTGCTCCCCTCCCTCATCACGAGGTTTTTTGCAGACGGGAGGGCTGAAGAGGGATGTTGACTGTCGTTTGCCTGCGACACAGACTTCGGGGTGGACTTGAGTGTCACATCACACATGTGTGGCGGTGTATTTCCCGGTGCTCACGCCTGGGACTCACGCTGTGGGTTCATACTGGAAGGCCGTTTCACGTGTTGGATGTCCGAGGCACGCACACGAGACTCACACGTTCTGATTTGGGGAAATCTAAACATGAGGACCCTCCCTCCACCCCCCTTTTCTCGAATGACCCTGTTGATTGCGCTATAATGTGCCCTATATATAACGCAGGGAAGTGAGGGGAATTCTCACGAGTAACTTGAGGTGTACCTCGTGCAATGTATATTTGTGTGCTGCGTTAACACGCGTGAGGATTTATGACCAGGGACATTTTAAAGTATTTTGTAACACTATCTCCCCTGCCAACTTGTCTCCATTCACCTCGGCAGACTCCGATTAAAATCGACACGAGTGCAGGTAAAAAAAAAAAATGAGAACGGTATAGAGTCTCTCTTGGAGGATCATTGAGGAGGAAACGTTTCATTTGCTTATTTATTTATTTACTTATTTATTTAGTTCTTTCTTGGTGGAAATATTACATGTGTCCTCTTCCCCTCCCCCCCCAATGACCCCCACTGGTTTGCCCCCCTCTCACCGCCCCGTTGTCTGTGTCCATGGCCATACATCCCGCATTTTCCGGCGTCTAAGACGACTTTTTAACCCAGGAAAATCTTCTCAAAAGTCAGGGGTCGTTTTAGACGCCGGGTGTCATTGTATAGGGCGGGTATACCCCAAACTCTGTATTTTAACTGGAAAAGTTGGGGGTTGTCTCAGATGCCGGAAAATATGGTGTATGCATACAAGGCCCTTAGTTGATCTATGCACACAAGTTTCCTGGTTGATTACCTCCCACCCATACACCCTCGCCTGCCTTCCCTGGAAGGGTGTTTCCCTATAGAGGAAACTGAGTGCTATTCCACCATTTATTTTATTTTATTTTATTTTTAAACATATTTTATTGGTTTTTTACAGAGAGGAAGGGAGAGGGATAGACAGCTAGAAACATGGATGAGAGAGACATCCATCAGCTGCCTCCTGCACGCCCCCTACTGGGGATGTGCCCGCAACCAAGGTTCATGCCCTTGACCGGAATAGAACCTGGGACCCTTCAGTCCACAGGCTGACGCTCTATCCACTGAGCCAAACCGGTTTTGGCAAGAATCATATTTAACATCTAGAGGTATTCACTGCTAGTCTCCCTTCCTGACACCCCCTTGTGCTCCCCAGTATGTGAGTATGTACACGTGCGTGCATGGGTATCTGCGTATCTTGGTCATTTACTTACGGACAGTTTTGCTTTAGCGTTTTGTGAACAAAATGATTAGGTTTCATGGTAAACGAAGCGTCCCCAGTTTCAGCTCATTTTCTTTCATTATCTTTGCTGAGCTTCAAGATAATGTCCCAGTAAGAAGTACCTAGGATTGGTAAACATTTGCTTATTTGATTTTTGCCGTCAAGAATGAGAAGCAGATGAAACTGATGTGGCTCAGTGGATAAAGCGTCGGCCTGCAGACTGAAAAGTCTCAGGTTCGATTCCGGTCAAGGGCATGTACCTTGGTTGCGGACACAACTCCAGTAGGGGGCATGCAGGAGGCGGCTGATGGATGTCTCTCTCTCATCGATGTTTCTGACTTTCTGTCCCTCTCCCTTCCTCTCTGTAAAAAAAATCAATAAAATATACTTTAAAAAAAAGAAAAGAAAAAATATAGAGTTTGGGATATACTCGCCCTATAAAACAACACCCGGCGTATAAGACGATCCCTGACTTTATTTATATATTTTTAAATATATTTTATTGATTTTTTACAGAGAGGAAGGGAGAGGGATAGAAAGTCAGAAACATCGATGAGAGAGAGACATCGATCAGCCGCCTCCTGCACGCCCCACACTGGAGATGTGCCCGCAACCAAGGCACATGCCCCGGACCGGAATCGAACCCGGGACCTTTCAGTCCGCAGGCCGATGCTCTATCCACTGAGCCAAACCGGTCTCGGCATCGATCCCTGACTTTTTGAGAAGATTTTTCTGGGTTAAAAAGTCGTCTTATATACTGGAAAATACGGCACTCATACAAGTTCTTTGGCTGATCTCTTCCCATCCACCCACTCACCCCAGCCTTCCCTCTGAGATTCAACAGGGTATTGATTTTTTTTAAAAAAATAGAATCTGCTTGTTTATATACATCAGGATATATTCCCCACTTTTAATTTCTAGGGAGTAATTTGGTCTCTTAAAAAATAATAGCAACAGCTTTTTGAGACTGTTATCAATCTTTATTTTTTTTTCACCTATTTAATTCCTACCTGATGTGTATATGGTGCTAGGTTTCTATGTCATAGATTATGTGAACTAAATAGTGATACCTTTTTCTATTCACAGTAGGGGTCGTAATAGCAAAAGTGAGTAATAGGCACTCAGTAAATATTTGAGGATAAATGAGTGAATTCTAAATCTTCCAAATGTGTAGCAGGGAAAATTAGATTATTAGAATCACTCTAGAAAAAAAAGAATGTGATAGAAGTTTGTTCATTTGGTAAAACGATTCACCAATAATTGTGACTCATATATTTAAACTGGTTAGTTACATAAAGCTCACTCATTCCTGTTATTAATAGTTTCAGACCGTTTTTAGCTACTAATGGCAATATTTAAATTTCAGAACAAGGGAACACCAACTTGTTTTAGACAGGATTTAACTTGCATGTTAAGTTCCCAAAATATAAAAAGGCAACACATGTCTCAAAGCATTTTCTAAAGAAACCACGCTACCTGACAGGTTATTTCATTTCGCTTTTTATCAAAGCAGGTGAGATCTAACGTTCTTTGAAGGTATTGATGCACCTATGTTTTAATAGCAGTTTAAGGAAATTGTCAGGTTCAGAATGTATCCACCTTTGAGCCAGAGGATTGGAGAATTAAGAATCCTTTATAGCAAGTGACCATAAGGACTGAGCACATGGGGATTATTTTGGTATCTTCTTAAATTTTGAAGAGCTTTTATCTATTTCTTTTTTAAATTATTAAAATATATTTCATTCATTTTTTACAGAGAGGAAGGGAGAAAGATAGAAAGTCAGAAACATCAATGAGAGAGAGACATCGATCAGCCGCCTCCTGCACACCCCCTATTGGGGATGTGCCCGCAACCAAGGTACATGCCCCTGACCGGAATAGAACCTGGGACCTTTCAGTCCGAAGGCTGATTCTCTATCCACTGAGCCAAACCGGTTGGTTTCAGCTGTATCTCTTTCTTTTTCTTTAAAAAAAATATATTTTATTGATTTTTTACAGAGAGGAAGGGAGAGGGATAGAAAGTTAGAAACATCGATGAGAGAGACATCTATCAGCTGCCTCTTGCACGCCCCCCACTGGGGATGTGCCCTCAACCAAGATACATGCCCTTGACCGGAATCGAACCTGGGACCTTTCAGTCTGCAGGCTGACACTCTATCCACTGAGCCAAACCAGTTTTGGCTGTACCTATTTCTTAATAAACAAACTAACACAGTGGTCTAGTATTATCCTCCTAGAGGCCCAGTGCATGAAATTCGTGCACTCAGGCGGTGTCCCCTCAGCCCTTGGGGGAAGTTTGGCTGAAGGTTTAGGCTTGCTCCCCGCCGCACATGCTCAGTGCTGCCGCAGAGGCAGGAGAGGCCCCTGCCACCACAGCTACCCTCACCAGCTGTGAGCCCAGCTTCTGGCTGAGTGGCGCTCCTGTGGGAGCACACTGACCACATGCGTGGAACGTGTGCCCCCTGGTGGTCAGTGCGTGTCATAGCGACCAGTTGTTCAGTGGTTCGGTCAATTGGCATATTAGCCTTTTATCCTATAGCAGCGGTTCTCAACCTGTGGAGTGACCCCTTTTGGGGTCGAACAACACTTTCACAGGGGTCGCCTAAAACTATCGGAAAACACAGATACGATTCATAACAGTAGCAAAGTTACAGTTATGAAGTAGCAACAAAAGTAATTTTATGGTTGGGGTCACCACAACATGAGGAGCTGTATTAAAGGGTTGCGGCCTTAGATAGGTTGAGAACCACTGCTCTATGGGATTAGCAGATGGGTGCTACTTCAGACTGGTTGTGATAATATGCGTTTTGTTTGTTTGTGTTTTTCCCCATTTGTTGTTGTCAGTAGAAAAGATTCATCTCTGGGCTGGTGAAGGTAATATGTGTCCCAGTCAGAAAAGGGGAGAGGAGATTAGTAGAGCGATGGGTGGAGAATGATCTCTGTCCAAAGCAGTGGTTCTCAACCTTCTTAAGGCCGAGACCCTTGCCTACAGTTCCTCATGGGGTGGTGACCCCCAACCATGAAACGTTGCTACTGTGATGCATCGTGATGTAAATATCTGCATTTTCCGATGGTCTTAGGCGACCTCTGTGAAAGGGTCGTTCGACCCCCAAAGGGGTCGGGACCCACAGGTTGAGAACCGCTGGTCCAAAGCCACCCTGGGAGAACATGAGCTTAGTAATCGGTGACTGCCAGGAAAAAGGGGAGCTTTGACTATGGTCCAGGTGAGGAGCAGAGAAATACTTTGATTTGGCCATTTCCTTAAGTGCCCTCCCCCCCCCCCCCAAATGCAACCTGTTATTTTTCACCAATACATTATCATTATGAAGATTTTTTTTCTTTTCCGTATTTCTGCTAGTGCCTGTTGATAACAACTTGGTATTATATCTGTTTGTCATTTCCTTTTGAAAATTTGGGGTGTGGGTGTGGGTCCGCCAGCCTCGCTGTGGGAGCCCTTGTTGGATAGCTCCGGGGCTGAAGATCCCAAATAACCATACCCCCCATTTCTCGCACCCGCTCTCTGTCGTGTGGTGCCGCTTGCCAGGTGTCCTAATCCCTCTGCGCTGAGCTGAGCAGAACTTGGAGGTAAAGAGCGAAAGCGATGCCACGATCTCTGTGTTTATTGTAACAGGAGAGGGTGTTTTCAGAAATAGTTTGTTGACGAAAAAGGAGAATAAGTGCTTTTCAATTTATTACTCCTTATTGGTTTGCATTAAGAAGAAAAAAGCTCTGGCCGAATGGAACTCAACATAGTGTTCCTTTTTGTCATAGCAATGGGTGTGTATAGAGCAATAGATGAGGTTCAGCTGAAACCAGTTTGGTTCAGTGTACAGAGCAGTGGCCGGCGGACTGAAAGGTCCCAGATTCGATTCCAGTCAAGGGCGTGTACCTTGGTTGCGGACACATCCCCAGTGGGGGGTGTGCAGGAAGCAGCTGATTGAGGTCTCTCTCATCCGTGTTTCTAACTCTCTGTCCCTCTCCTTTCCTCTCTGTAAAAAATCAATAAAAATATATTTTAAATATATATATGAAGTTCAGATGCAAGAGGACCCAAGAAGTAGAAAACAGAAACCACATACTTGACATTGGCCAACACCTTCGATCCACTGTGGTTCCTGGGGTTCCATTTGGGGAGCAGAAGCAACTCCGGACTTGACCGGTTGGGGCTGTGAGTGAGAACGGCCTGGAGTGGCCACAGAGCATCTCTGTGGACGTGATTGGGAGGCCCAGGAGGCAATGCGGCCGAGGAGCGGCCCCGGGCTTAGAGGAGAGCTGACAAAAGGAAAACCACCGTGTGTCTCCCGCCAGCGTTTTAAGTGGCACCCCATAATTTGCAGGGTGCTTGGCCCTTCAGAGGGAGGTTTGGGCTGGTTTCCTGGGAGGGGTGGGTGGATCTGGGTCAGCCAGGGGTGCAGGCCCATATTTGACATATTAAAAAACAACAATGCTGAAACGGTGTGGCTCAGCGGATAGAGCGTCGGTCTGCGGACTGAAAGGTCCCGGGTTCGATTCCGGGCCAGGTCATGTACCTTGGTTGCGGGCACATCCCCAGTAGGGGGTGTGCAGGAGGCAGCTGATCGATGTCTCTCTCTCATCGATGTTTCTAACTCTCTGTCCCTCTCTCTTTCTCTCTGTAAAAAATCAATAAAATATATTAAAAAACAACAACAACAACGATCCCCTGGTTTCCTAGAAGACGCAGAGGGAATAGCCTGGGAGGCAATTTTGCAGAGCAAACTGGTTGCAACGTAACGTGTACGTTCGCATCCTAGGATGGGGTATTTGCTGAGGACCCGTCTATTAGAAATGCCTGTGTTTCGAAAGTCACATCTGGATGTTTCAGAAAGCTATTCATTTTTTAAAAAATTAAATCTTTATTATTCAGATTATTACATTTGTTTTTCTTTTTTCTCCTCCATAGCTCCCCTCCACCCCGCTCCCACCCCTCCCTCTGCCCTTAGCTCCCTCCCATTGACCTCATCATCCATAGGTGTATGATTTTTGTCCAGTCTCTCCCTGTACACCCCTCACCCCTTTCCCGCTGAGAATGATCAGTCCACTCCCTTTCTGTGCTCCTGATTCTATGCTATTCACCAGTTTATTCTGTTCATCAGATTTTTAACTCATTTAATTTTTAGATTCACTTGTTGATAGATGTGTAGTTGTTGCTCGTTATTCATTTTGTGATAAAGGCACTTTGGGTGATGCTGTGCGCCTTTAACTCGCGGCGTGTTTGCTGGGAAAAGGGGAGAGCTGGAAGAAGAGTGCTGTGTGTGAGAGCCCCCCTGCCTTTATTCAGAGTTTTCCTCGGTCCTGTTTGCGGGGGGCTGGTCTCCTTAATGGGCTTTACCCCACATGGAGCCCCGGGCCCGCTGGAGCCCCGGGCCCGCTGGAGTCCCGCGCGCTGATCTCGGGTCAACGTGATGCGTGAAATCAATTTATTCGAATCTCTCTGCCTCTATAGGAATTTGGCGGCGTGCCAGTTGTTTTCATTTAATGTTCTTTGTGCTGAACACAGGCGGGCAGGCGGGCTTTTGTATTCCTCTCCCTTTCGCTCTCTCTCTCTCTCTTTGAGCCAATATTTTACTCCCTGGGTTTTTGAGATGAAGGGAGAATAGATTCTGTAGATGATTCTAATCTGTATTTTTGTGTGTGTGTGTGTGTGTGTGTGTGCGTGTATAATACATATGTGCCTACATATAATATGCCACAGCGATCCTTTCATCTTTCAAAGGGTATTATTATTATTTTTTTTTATATTCCTGAGTTTTATGGGTGACTCTCTTTGTCCCCAGGAAGTATTTTGGAATTTTGTTCACACGAGGTTTTTGCAGACGTGTCCTCACCGGATCAGAGGTGGCATCGACTTAACCGTAACGCCCATGATTAAAGCAGAAAAGAACAATATTAATGACACCACAAGTCATTAATATTAAGCAAGTGTGTGAGTTGTGAACTGGGCTCTCCAAATGCCTTACCTGTTTGGGGAGCTTTTTTTGATTTTGAAGAATCCCACGTTCCGCAGGCACGTGCTAAATACAAAAAAAAATGATAATTATATTTTATATCAGCATTCTCTTCTTTGAATAATTCCTCTTGCTGAAGAGGCAGTGCTTTACAGAAGGTTGGTGATGTGGGAATTTTGACGCAGCTCCTGCCACGTGGGACATATTTTTGCTGTGTGAAATTGGGAAGGTGCAATTGGGAAGGAAACAGCATTTTAAGTTTTTTTTATTGCCAAGAGATTTCGACCTTTCTGTGGCTGTTTTTGTTGGGAGGATTTGTTTCTGGGTCAGATTTAGAAAGCTGGGGGAGGGGAGGTTGAAATGAGAGAGAGAGAGAGAGAGAGAGAGAGAGAGAGAGAGAGAGAGAGAGAGAGAGAGGCACCTTCTGTCGATGCTCCAGGCAGTCCTTGTGGACATTGATAGGCAGAACCCCGGAGCCACAGATTTGGGGTCACACTCAGACCCAGCAGCCCCGCTTCCTGGTTTAATCACCTGAGGAGCGAAACAGGCCGCCTGCGCGTGTGCCACCAGCCAGCGTCCCTGGCAGCCGCCCGGCGCCCGGGCACCCCGCAAGGCCAAGGCCAGCCCGTGTCCTCCAGTACCAGCGGGCCCGCCCACCGCTCCCTCCTCCCTGGAGGCGCCATGTGCCAGGGGGTTTGGGCATTCTGTGCCCAGCCCTCTGCTAGTCTGTGCCCAGCCCTCTCCTTCTGGGTGCACCGACAGACAGTGTGTATTTTGTGGAAATGGGTCTAAAATCTTGGCCCTTCTATTGTACGCTCCGGCCTTGCTGTGGGACAGTGCCTTTATTTTATTTTATTTTTTTAAATATATTTTTATTGATTTTTTTTTTATAAAGAGGAAGGGAGAGGGATAGAGAGTTAGAATCATCGATGAGAGAGAGACATCGAGCAGCTGCCTCCTGCATGCCCCCCACTGGGGATGTGCCTGCAACCAAGACACATACATTCCCTTGACCGGAATTGAACCTGGGACCCTTCAGTCCGCAGACGGACGCTCTATCCACTGAGCCAAACTGGTCTCAGCCAAAATGTCTTCTGGACCAAGAGGAAACCTGCCGGGGTCTTGATCCACCTGGCGGGCTGATGGAAAGGCCAAACTGGGGGCGAAGGGAGCACAGCGGGATGGGGGGGCGGGTACATGGGTGGGCTTCTTGCAAAGGGAAGGGAGAGCCTGATGACACAGGCAGTGACCTGGGTCTTGTACCCCTTCGTTAGGGCTCTGGCCCGCACCCTGAAGGGGGCATTAACCCTCTGTGTCCCATTGTTCCCAAGGGTTGGGGCAGGGAAACAGAGCGGTAGGTACCTCTGCTTATGCATGAGCCCCGGTGCAGGGATCGACCCGTTCTCTGCATCAGTAAAGGAGCCGGACTTTGTAGGGAAGACTGCGGTAGGCATTATTCTAAAAGCGTCTTTCGCCGAAACCGGTTTGGCTCCGTGGGTAGAGCGTCGGCCTGCGGACTGAAAGGTCCCAGGTTCGATTCCGGTCAAGGGCATGTACCTTGGTTGCGGGCGCATCCTCAGTAGGGGGTGTGCAGGAGGCAGCCGATCGATGTTTCTAGCTCTCTATCCCTCTCCCTTCCTCTCTGTAAAAAAATCAATAAATTATATTTAAAAATATAGAGTGGTACCTCCAGATACGAGTGCCCTAACATACGAGATTTTTGAGATACGAGCCGTCGAGCGAGCGATTTTTGCTTTGAAATACGAGCAACATTTGAGGTAGGAGTCATCGCGTGGATCGGCCGGCTGCACACGTCCCTCTAGTTTACAGCGACTCGAGCATCTCATAGTTTCCCACGCCTCAAGGTTACGGAACGAATTAAACTCGTATCTTGAGGTACCACTGTGTGTGTGTGTGTGTGTGTGTGTGTGTGTGTGTATACACAATATATATATAAAATATATATACAATAATATATATATACAATATATATTATTGACTTCAGAGAGAAAGGGAGAGAGAGAGAGAGAGAAAGAGAGAGAAACATCAATGATGAGAATCATTGATCGGCTGCCTCCTGCACGCCCCCTACTGAGGATCCAACCTGCAACCGGGCATGTGCCCTTGATGGGAATCGAGCCTGGGACCCTTCAGTCTGCAGGCCAGCGCTCTATCCACTGAGCCACACCGGCTAGGGCCGTGGTCAGCAAACTCATCAGTCACCAGAGCGGTTTGCCGACCACTGGGCTAGAGCAACGCCAGATTCTTCTAGGAATTGCAGACTTGTGGCAACTTACCAGCAGGGATGAAAACAGGGCATTTTGATAGGACATAAAAAGGAACAGTATTCTAGAACTTGAATGAGATGTTGGTATCTCACAATTAAGAGTGATTCTAATAGGAAGTGGGAGTGGGAATTGAAGTTTGCATAGAGTCAGGGGAGTAAGTCGAGATGTGCAAGTTTTCACAACTGTTTGGTGCGTTTCAGAATATACGGCGTCAAACCCTATTCTGCCTGGCCTTGCCGGGGAGGGAGGGGTGAGGTCCGCATGAGGAAACCCGGGAGGCCTGGAGGAAAACATTCGTTTTAAAAATTACCTCGTTATAAAGGCAAGGGCCCTGTGCCGGGTGTTACTGGAACCAATAGAGCGTTCATTCGAAAGTGAAGATGTCTCGTGGCATCAATTCATGGTCGCTAAGAATCCCTTTTCCGTGAGTCTGAATTTGTTGATAGATGCGGCCAATTACTGTGTGTGCGCTTTCACTCATTTTGGAATGAGAATTTGAAAGGGAGCCCGTGGTAGCCAGGAATCGTTTTTTGAGTAAAGCTTGAATTTGTTTATAAACACGGCAAATTAGTATGTGTGCCTAGGTGTTCCTCATTTGCAGGGTGGAGAGAGAGGAGTGGGGAGAGTTTGAAGGAGATGATAAACGTCCTGTTAAAAAAAAAATACATACATACATATATATATATATATATATATATATATATATATATATATATGATGAAAACATTCTGGGGCGTTCTATTTTATTGCTGTGTATTTGCTCCACCTGGTGGATTTGGTTGAAAGTGTTTTAATTCCTGTTAATGAAAAGGAGACCCTTTACACCCATTTATAGGAACATAAAACCTTTTGTTTGATTGCTGTCGCTGTGTAAAATAGTTTCATTCCAGCCGAGAGGTCAAAACATCCGTGTCTTTGTTCGATTTTGTACCAGTGCGTTGAAATGAATATTTCTTCTTCTTCTAATTTTTTTTTTCTGGTTCAAATGTAACACATGCTCATTTGGAAAATAGGAAGAAAAAATAAGATTTGGAAAATGGGGAAAAATTTTTTAAAAAGGGCATAAACACGATAAGTTCACCATCTAGAACTCCTGCATTATTTTTCATGGTCGATGGGAACAGAGAGGCCAGTTTTGCATTTGCATTTATTTGAAGATCGGTGGGATGTTATGTTATATATGCTGTGGAAGTGTGATGGTTATTATTATAATTTATTTTTTTTGGGGGGGGCGGTGTGGAGGACAGCTGATACTCTTAGAATTCCCGGGCTCCAAAACCATCCGTGCTGAGCAGCTCTGAGTCCACCGCAGGTAGAGCGGTGTCTGTCTGTCTGTCTGTCTGTCTGTCCGTCCGTCCATCGGGCGATGAGGTCCGTGGTTCCAGGGCCTGACCCAGATCGCTTTCTGTGCGCTGACCACCTCCTTGCCACCACCCCCCGAGGTTTTATTGATGTGTTTCTCTCTCTCCTCCCGAGACCAGGGCGGCTCTGGAGCAGAAGGAGGCGACGCCGTGAAAACAGTGTCTTCTTCCCGGAGCACGGGACGTGGGGACCTTTCCATTGTCCCCAGGATTGTCAGGCGCAGCGCTCATTAGCGTTCATTGTTGCGAGCCTACAAGCAGAAAATGTGGGACCGGGCTGTCATAAATAGCCCCACAAGGCGCGGGCCCCCTCCCCTGCCGCCCGCAGTGTAGGGGGGACGGAGAGGGGAGTGTGTGGGTTGTGGGGGGAGCGGGCCAGATGGCTGCTGCCCAGAGCAGAGCGGCGGGTTTTGTCTCCGGCTGGCGAGGAGGCGAGGAGGGAAAGTTCACGGGAGCAGACGTCCCCTCGCCCTTTCACAAGCCGCGCGCCATCCGTCAGGACGGGGACGCGGTGACACGCAGACAAAGGTTTTCTCATGCCGAGGCCGGTCCAGGCCTGGCCGGATGGGGCAGGGATGCGGAGTGAGGGTGTCCTCTCTCTCTCTCTGCTCCCCGAGTGGTTTGTATCGGCGTAAAAACATAGGAGGGAGGTATCCGGGCCAGTGGGTTTGCAGGTTTCTATGCCAGGGTATATATATATATACTTCACATGGCTTCAAGAAAATGTCTTTTGTTTGAAGAAACAGAGTTAATATAGAGCCGGATGCTTTCAAAGTTGAGAAATAGTTTAACCCTTTGCTGGGGCACGTGGTGTCATCTGTCGTTAATGCTATCAGCCGGTCTGATGTTTGCATCAAAATAATGAAAACGGCCCAGACCGGTTTGGTTCAGTGGATAGAGCGTCGGCCTGTGGACTGAAAGGTCCCGGGTTCAATTCCGGTTGGGGGCATGTACCTTGCTTGCGGGCACATCTCCAGTAAGGGGTGTGCAGGAGGCGGCTGATCAATGTCTCTCTCTCATCGATGTTTCTGACTTTCTCTCTCTCTCTCTTCCTCTCTGTAAAAAAATCAATAAAATATAAAAAATAAAAAAAATAAAAACGGTCCATCAGGGCAAGTGTTGAGTCTATGATGACATTTCAGGATTTTTTTTTTTTTTTTTTTGAGTGTTAGGTATTGAAAATCGAAAGTTGTGGTTGGGCCCTGGCTGGTTTAGGTCGGTGGAGAGAGTGTTGGTCTGTGGACTGAAGGTCCCGGGGTTCGATTTCAGGCAAGGACATATGCCCCGGGTGGCAGGCTTGATCCCCAGTAGGGGGCGTGCAGGAGGCAGCCGATCAATGATTCTCTCTCACCATTAATGTTTCTCTCTCTCTCTCTCTCTCTCTCTCTCTCTCTCTC
>PVJN01008365.1:0-65444 GCA_004026805.1 Lasiurus borealis
GAATAACAACAGCAATATAATTTGGGTTCTCCCTGTGATTAGTTTTATGATCTTTGGGAACCCAGAGATTCTCTGAGCTTACTTACTCATTTGGAAAATTAGGAGAAATAGATTTGCTACTCAAAGTATGATCCTTAGACCAGCAATACCTACGAGGCTCATAGAAAGGTAATCTTAGATCCTCCTCCCCAGATCTACTGAATTAGATATGCACTTACAGAAAATCTCCAATTAGCTGAATGTTCTTTAAAAAATATTTGCCCAGAAGATTGTAATCCCTTCTATTTCATTTTTATCTTGTTTTTCTACCTCTTGCCTGAGTTGTGGATTCTGATATGTACAGTGAAAAGATTATCAGAGTCAGGATTACCTCTACTACAAACACTACTAAATATTAGGTTTTTCATTGATTTTTTGACCTTAGTAAATAATTGAAACAATAGCCTGAGCAATTTAATGTATTTCTATTATAACATTAAAACAGGTTTAAATTTTGGACATTTGATTAGTACTTACAGTAAAATAGTTATAGTTTGGTATTTATTATATAAAATCTGATAACTTTCTAGGAAAAAATGTTTTTTGCTTATCCTTATTGTAAAGGAGTGAGTCCCCACAAGATAGACTACAAAGACTAATTGAATTCAAACAGGCATAAATTTATTACAGATTGAAATCTGGGCTCAAACCTTAGCTGATGCAGCAGCCTGGCAAACGCCTGGTAAGAACACCGACAGAGGGTCAGTCCCTCTTTTTATACCCATTTTGCCTCCCCCTATTGGCTCATACTGCTGGCTTGGCAACCTTTAATTGGTTCTCAGGCAGCAAGGGACCAGCTAACCCAGAAGGTTCCTAGTAAGGCTGCTTGACCTAGTTAGCCAAACGGACTCAGAAAGTTGTGGTTCAGGTGTTGTGGTCTGGCGGAAGATAAGAGGAATAGTTTGCAGGCCTGGCTTTAGGGGAGGAAGTGTTGCAAGCTTAGCTGTAAGGGGATTCCTTAGTAGTTTCCAATTTAACCATTTATCTCTGAACTGCTTGCTTAACCATTTATTGCTACACTTATTTTGCTGCATGAAATATGTGGCAAGTGGAAGGTGGGATATATTTCTCTTAATTAATCTATAATCATTCATTCTGCCCTAAAACATGAGAAATACATAATTATAAATGTTGGCTAAATAGTACAAATTTAAACATAAAGTTAATTTTTTTATTAATGTGTTGCATGTACACATATCTTCCCATTGCCCCCACCCCCATCCCAAGCATACCCTAACCTCCCATTGTCTTGTGTTCATTGGTTATGCTTATTTGCATGTCCTTTGGTTGATCTCTTATCTACCCAACCTCTCCTTAACCTTTCTTCTATAATTTGACAGTCTTTTTGATGCTTTACTGCCTCTGTATCTATCCTTTTGTTCATCAGTTTATAATGTTCACAAGTGAGTGAGATCATGTGGTGTTTCTTCTTCATTGACTGGCTTATTTCACTTAGCATAAGGCTCTCCAGTTCCATCCAGGTTGCTGCTAATGATGATATTACCTTAGTGATTCTTTTGTTTGTTTGATTTTCTATAGCTATCTTAATTATAGGTGAATATGTACTTATATTCATAAATTCACATTATTTAATATCTCCCCTATAAGTTGAGTACAAATTTATTTATTTCTGCTTCCCAGTCATACAGATTTAAATTCACAGTATTCAATTGCCTGAATTATACAAATTTATAAGTACATTTAAAATTTTTAATATTAACTGCAAGGCTTTGTATTTAATTTTACACTTACACATGTTGAATATGGACCTTCACTTGAGCGGTCTGAGGGCCACAACAGGGTCCTAAATAAGTAAGCCATTGGAGGCCCAGCATCTGGATGTTTGAGTCCATATCCAGATATCAAGAAGAACATTTCCTTAGATAATTTCTCAGGTTATTACATAAACATTTCTTAAAATACTTAAAATAACTGAGTATTAAAATAGATTTATTTTTTAAAGATATGTTATACATCCTTGAAGAATTCGATGCTTTTTTTAAATATTAAAATATTCTATAAAGTGCATACAGCTGCCTATATGGAGAATTACCTGAATTGATAACATGATACATACTTAGTTTTATGTGGAAATTATTGATATTTATAACAGAAAATATCAAATTAAATGACTCTATCTTGATTTATTCTGAATTACCAACCATTACTGCCAGTTAAGTAATAGCTTTCTATTAAGGTTAATAGAAATTGAATGTAAATCTCCATGAATAAAATCAAGGCTATAGTGATATCCCAATTACTTAGGGAATAAGAATCTATGATAGTCACCCTTTAAAAAGTAAAAGTGCTTACTAAAAGCCTTGAGCTAGTAAAAACAGTTTTACAGTAGTTCTTGATGGGTAAGGTCAGAAAGAAGGCTCAAATTCAGGAAAACAATTTAGTTGTTAAACTTTTAAGATTCTGGAAACAGAGTTGCGTTCTGTGGTCCCTAAAATATCACATTTTAATTGAGTTTTCAGGCTGAAATTATCCCATATGGCAAACAATTGGGAATATTTGTATTCTAAAAAATATTTTTGGACCAAAATAATTTATTGATGATTGGGAGTTATAAATTGTAATTTTTATTATCTCCTTATTTTTCTTCTCTTCTGTTAATCACACTGATCTCTGATATATATTGTTTCATTTTCTACTCACTTCCACAAGCCAACCAGTTTGCCTTCCAAAAAATAATATTTGGACATATCACTCCCTTACCAAAACTGTAGGCCTTTTGTAATCCAACCCCCTTTACATTGCATCTGATATTTCATTATCTGGCAGCAAACAGGCCTTCCAGATTTTAGGTGCAGTATTTTCTAATGGAAACAAAAGCTCATGGTTGTTTTGTTGGCTTATTTGTTTGTTTTGCATTTTATGCCTCTATTTCTTCATTCTGTTTAGACTGTCACTCAATTTTCTTAATAGTGCTAATAAACTGTGCCTCATTGCAAGTTCTTCACTTTTAAATCTTCTGGTAGGGGTACATGAGCTTATTTATTTTTATGTTGTTTACTTAGTTGTTTGTTTAATCTTCATGGACTACCACAAAATAGTCACTCAAACTGTTAATTTTTAATTAGCAATGCAGATTAATTCTTTGTAGAGAATTTCTTAGTCTGAGTACAAGATACATAACCTGAATTAGAATGAGAAAGATGAAGTAGATGTTTGACTATGCATTGAGACATTTTTCTTTTTAGAATATATTGGTAATTTCTTTATCTTATAATACAAAATTGCTAAGAATACTATTGATCAGGGTATAAGCAATTAATATGTTTTGGTTTCAAATATATTATGGATCAATTATCTGTATTCCTTTGTGCAACCCAGACTAATACTCGAATTCATACTCATACTTATCTATATAAGTTAATAAAGTAATTGAGTTATGGTCACTAGATTGACCCTCTACAACACCTCCACTCCCCCACCCCCAAACACTCTGCTGGGTCTTACAAAAAAACTAAAGAAAAAATTGAAGCATTTAATGAAGCATCCTTGAAAAAGCATTGGAGAAGCTGACTTTGCTCTCATGGTCAAGAGGGGATGAAGAACATTATAAAGATACTGAGATGAATTTAATGACATAGGGTTGTAGATGGAAGGCAGATAATTTCTTTTTATACTGGGGTTTGTGAATAAACTGAAATTAATGGCTTCCTTTATTATAAAAATTCAAGTAATAGTCTTAGTATGTCTAAATCCTATCCCAAACAGGGTATCACTGCATCTAAAGCCACTCATATGTCTATTTAAAAATAATGTCCATGAGAATAAGTCAAAAGGGGGAAGTAAAAGTAGTCAAAATATATGTGCAATTTAACCTTTTTTCTTTTCTTTTTAGCCAATGGGATTTTCTTTCAGATTAGGGAAAGGAGGAAGGGAGATAGGGAAAGTTGTATTTAAAAGGGGAGGAAGGCGAAGGGAAAGAATGATAAACCGTAGATTTTAGAATAGCAATGAATTAAGTAAGATTATGTTACTATTTATCTAAAACTAGAGGCCCAGTGCACAAATTCATGCATGGGTGGGGTCTGGCCGGCCTGCCCCAGTGGGGGCTGATCAGGTCTGGGCCAGCAGGGACAAGGGGCCACAGGCAGTTAGCCAGCTGGCCTTCCCCCAATTGGGTTGGGGGGCCAATCAGAAGTGGGCCAGTGGAGGGGGAGGGGCCAAGTGAGGTTGGGAGGGGCAATTAGGGCCCATATCAGGCCAGTCATAGAGACTGGTCATTTTGGGCACTTGGCTTTTATATATATATACTGGTCATTCTGGGCACTTGGCTTTTATCTATATACAGATAAGTCCATCTTCTATGTAGACATTACTAGCAATTCAGTATGATAAAAGAAAAAAGTAAATGCTATAGAATTCTAGAATTATTTCTTCTGTCAATAGATTTTACTATTTGTATTTGTTTTGTTTGTATAGAAAAAAAAACACATCTTAGGAGAAAACAATATTCTGAAGCTGAAAATTAAATTAGGATTTCACCCTACATTTGTTTTTTGTGTATGCTTTCTCTTCACTATTTTTAACTGGTGAATACTGGACTTTTAAAGTACTCTAATTTTTTCCCCTTGAGCTAATATTTATATTTCTTAGCTAATTATAAAAAACTGAGCTAATTATTTTCTTTCTGAAATGATACCATTTTGGCATGTTCAACATGAAGATAAATGCAACTCATTTTACTACTTTTTCTATAATTACCCTATAATTAAGTAACATAAAACATCAATAAAAATGGTAAAACTTGTAAAATATCATGGGGAAAAGAAATGTCCTTCTGAGAGTGCCTACATAGGTACAAAAGCATTATAAATGACTAATAATTGCATTCTATGTCATTTATCCTAGTCACAAATAACCAATCTCCTAGCCAAAAGTTTTGGAATATGGTAAGATAAATGATTACTTATAAAGTGGTTGTTTGTATAAGCATTATCAAAGGAGGGAAAATAAGCTATGATTCTAATGCTTGCAATTAAAGCTGTTTTGATAAAAGTCTAATATGTATGTCAATAAAACACAAGAAAAATGAGAGGTGGGATTTTTGATCCTTAACTACACTTTTATTATGCAATAGGAATTCTACCTTCAACATGAAATCTTTTCTGATCATTGAAAACATTTATGGTAGTTTCTGAGAAAGAAGAAACCATTTTCTTGACTGAGTCTGTATAGACATCAGGGACTAGCTCTTGTACAAAAACAAGCCTTTGGTCTTTTTTAAAAATATCTTTATTGTTGAAAGTATTACAGATGTATTTCTTTCTGTCTCTAAAATTAGATCAGGCCTAAGCCAGCAGTCAGACTTCCCTCTCACAGTCTGAGGCTTTTCAGCCTGGGACCCCTTGCTCCTCACCGCTCACTGTAGTGGAGGCGAGAAAGGCTCCCACCACTGCCACTGCACTCCCCAGCCATGAGCCTGGCTTCTGGCTGAGCAGTGCTCCCCCTGTGGGATTGTACTAACCACCAGGGGGCAGCTACTAAGTTGAGCGTCTGCTCCCTGGTAGTCAGTGCACATAATAGCAACTAGTTGTTCTGCCATTCGGTCAATTTGCAGATTAGAATTTTATTATATATATATATACACATATGTATATACATATATATATATATATGTATATACATATGTGTATATATATATATATATATATACATATATATATATACATATATATATATAATTTTTTTAAGAAGTCTAGCTCTTTCTTCAATTAGGCTACAATTAAAGCTGTTGCCTAGAGGTTCCATTAAAAATTTATATAGTCCAGTCCAGCATCAAGCTAGCTTAGCTTGTGTTTCCAGCTGTAGTCCATTGCCACATGGCTATAGAGGAAACCCAGGCAAGAATAAGGATGCAGGAACAAAGCCAGAGGAATAAGAGAGGAACAAGTGAGCAATAACGCCTTTACCTTGGAATTGTATGTCCCCATCTTTTTGTATGTTTTGAGTTGCTCCACCCCCTCTAGCCAACTATCTGTGTTTCCAGGCTATACTGACAGGCAAATACTTTCCCTATATCATTGCAGCTTCACTGCACATGTGTCCATCTCCTTTCTGTTGGACCTCTTTCCCCAGTGATTTTCAAGAGAATGGATTTGTAGCTTCCTGGGAAGTATGAAGGTGCAGGTCTCTGGTGAAGTTGCCCATATGAACTTGCTTATAATATCTATACTTCCTTTTGCTTTCTTTCTACTATTAACTAGAAGCCTGATGCACAAAACTTGTGCAAGAGTAGTCTTCACAGTCCCAGCTGCTTCAGCAGGCCCCTGCAGCCCTGGCTTTGTCTGGAGGTCATTGGAAAAGAAGTCTGGATGGTTGTTCCATCATTTGCCCATTATGTTGATTTGCATATTGAACTTTTATTATCCTACTATAGATATAATGCACGAAGATACATGTAAGTTTGGGCCTTCCTTTCCCTGTCTGGGGTACTGCCTCTCCTCCGGCCCAGAGCTGCCTTTCTACTTTCCCATGCTGCTCAGAGAACATGGAGATGATGCAATCATTCCACCCCACCCCACCCCAGTCTGCTAAGGGCTGCATATGTATATTAACCTGCCATCATTTTGGGATTAATTGGCATCCTCACTCCTGCTTGGCTGATGGGTGTTGTGAAGGTATGGTCAATTTGCATGTTTCTTTTTTATTGGTGTATCCTATCTAATAAAAAGTAATATGCAAAAAAGACCATACCTTTGCTACTCCCACAAGCCATGCCCACCAGCCAATCAGGAGCGAGTGTGCAAATTAACCCCAACCAAGATGGCTGTGGCCACAGAGCCAGCAGAAGGCTTGGATTTCCCTGGCAATGGAGGAAGCCAAGCTTTCTACACACCCTGGCTGGCCCTAGACTCCACTCAAGGCTACAAAATTTCAATTACAGAAGATAAATAAATCCCAGATACCAGGGCTTTTGCTTGAGTCACCAGAGGGTCTGGCTGGCCTGCAAACCCCCAGGCCCCTTGCTCAGGCCACCCCATGCTCCAAGGGAATCCCCACTCTACTCTGGGACACCCTTAAAAGCAAACCAGTTAGCCCCCATCTGTGCACCAGGCCTCTATTCTATCTAATAAAAGAGTAATATGCAGATTAACCATCACTCCAACACAAAAGATGGCTGCCCCCATGTGGACACAAGAGGCCACCAAAAGATGGCCAGCAAAGGAGAACAATTAGAAGGAACCAGGCCAGCAGAGATGGGAAATTGGGGATGACCAGGTCTGCAGGGAAGGGCAGTTGCGGGGACCCAGGCTTGCAGAAGAGAGCAGTTGGGGGCAATCAGACTGGCACAGGAGTGTTTAGGGGTGATCATGCTGGCAGGCAGAAATGGTTCGGGCCAATCAGGAAGGCAGGCAGGCTAGCTGTTGGCAGCCAGCAGCCATGGAATGTGAGGGGGATGTCTGACTGTCTGATCCTCTAGGGCCTAAACGGGCAGTTGGACATACCTCGAGAGATCCTAGATTGGAAAGGGTGTAGGCTGGGCTGAGGGACACATACCCTTGTGTACAAATTTTGTGCACTGGGCCTCTAGTATATAATAAAGAGGTAATATGCAAATTGATCATCACTCCAACACCCAATATGGCTACCCCATATGGTCAAATATGACTGCTCCCATGTGGACACAAGATGGCTGGCAGGGGAGGTCAGTTGTGAGGGACCAGGCTTACAATAGAGGACAGTTGGGAAGGTTCAAGGCCTTCAGGGAGGGTATTGGGGGCAATCAGGCCTGCAGGGGAGGGTAGTTAGGGGTGACCAGGCCAGCAGGGGAGGGGAATTGGGGGTGACTAAACCTGGAGAGGAGGGCAGTTAGAGGCAACCAGTCCAGCAGGGGAGGGCAGTTAGGGGTGACCGGGCTGGCAGAAGAGGGCAGTTGGGGGTGATCAGGCCTGCATGGGATGACAGTTAGGGGTGACAAGGCTGGAAGGGGAGGACAGGCGAGGGGGACCTAGGCTGCCAGGGAGGGAATTTTGGGAGTACCAGGCCTGCAAGGGAGGGCAGTTTTGAGGAACCAGGTCTGCAAGGGAGGACAGTTAGGGGCAACCAGGCCATCATGGGAGGGCAGTTAGGGATGACCAGGCTGGCAGGGTAGGGCAGTTACAGGTGACTGGGCTGGCAGGGGAGCAATTGGGCATTGATCAGGCTGGCAGGGGAGTGGGTTAGGGGGTGATCAGTCTGGTAGGCAGAAGCAGTTAGGGACAATTAGGCAGGCAAGCAGGCGAGCAGTTGGGAGCCAGTAGTTCTGAATTGTGAGAGGAATGTCCGACTGCCTATTTAGGCCTAATCCCATTGGGTTGGGCCTGAACGGGCAGTTGGATATTCCTCTAGGGGGTCCCAGATTGAAGAAGGTACATGCTGGGCTGAGGGACACCTCCCCCTCCACCTCCCAGGCACAAATTTCATTCTCTGGGTCTCTACTTATAGATAATTGGTTAATTACAATGCTAATATGGTGTGTACTCCATATATTTTTGGATTAAATAAATTAATTTTAACCAAGGCAAAGTAGACAGTATTACCCTATTCTGCTGTAGATTGCCTTAAAACATTTCTCAAGAATGCTATCAATTTCAGTATTTTTGTTCTCTTTTTATTTTTTATTTTTTGTTTGTTTTAGGAATATATAGATGTATGTGGGGAGGATCACTTCATGGGATATTCCTAGGAGGAACCTTGATCTCTGTATTTATCTATGTGGCAGACCAATATTTATTCTCCCCTCTCCTTTCACAGGGATCTCAGTTGTATTATGGTAGACATGTGTTGAGCTAGAAGTTTTATTTCTTAGCCTTTCTTGCACCTAGGCTTGGTTATATGACTATTTCCAGCTTAATGAAATTAATGAAATATAATAAGAGATTTGTTTGGGCAGTGCAAGAAGACTTCTTAAGGGTTCTTATTGTTTAAGCTTAGAGAAAGGACAATCATTTTCTTCATTTCTAATATAAGCATTCAAAGCTACAGATTTCCCTGTGAACATTGCTTTTGTAACATCCTACAAATTTCAGTGTTCATTTTCATTATCACCTGCATTTTTAAACACTACTCATCTTTGAGAAGTCACTTTTATTTAAAGTAAGTCCCTCTATTAAAATCAGTGCTTGCACATAATGAAAGACATTAATCAAATGCTAAATCAAATATGTAAATGCTGCTTTAGTAAAAAGCATCTTGACCTGAGTTATGTGCCATGAAACTTCAAATTTTTCTTCTTGCCAGGATCATATTAAATATGCTAAATCATATTTTTGTCAGCAACAAATTATGCAAAGCTAAAATAAAATTTCTAGAATTCACAAAAATAGATTTAAATTACAGTTTAAGAACACATAGGAAAGATGAAATGATTAGCAATCCCTCTGTACAGGTTACAATGACTCTGAGAGAAAATTTTAAGTCTATGTATGTCAATGCCCTGTCAGAGTTTATGTCTGAAGCTTTGCCTGAAGCTTTACTCTTGCACAAAGTTTTTCAATAAATTTTATCAAGCTAATTGTTTTAAAGATAAATTTTGTATTTAAACTAAATGATTAGTAGAAAAGCAGGTCTCCAAAGTCTTTGAAAATCTTATGAAATAATTGTATTGCATCTTATATTATTATAATTTATGTAAAATAGCTATAACTCTAAAATATTTTCAAAATAGATGAAGAAGCATGTTAAAATGTAATCTCATTTTAGAACACACATTTTTAATTACATATATTTAAATGTTCATGACTTTTTTAATGGAAGTAAGATATTAGAAGTTTAATATGACAAATGCTCATCAAATTAACAGAAAATAAATTGGTAAATGCTAAAATTGAGTTAGCTAGTAAGAAGATATTAGTATATAGTTTAAATATTTAGATACTAGAAGACTACTGTGAAAACAATATAAGCAGTTGCTTTTATGGAACAGAATTGGGGAGTAGATCAGGAGACCTTTTTTAAATTATAATTCTTAAAATATTCTTTAAATGACTTTAAAATATGCATGTTTGAAAAACACACATGGTGTCAAAATAAGCCAAAGGAAAAGAAGGTAGGCAAAATTTTATAAAAAAGATTCCTTTATTAACTCTTGGTCAAGAATGTGAAATAACAACAGACCCCGCCAAAATACAAAGGATTGTTAAAAAATACTATGAACAACTCTATTCCAACAAATTCGACAACCTGCAAGAAATGGACATATTCCTAGAAAATTATAACTTTCCAAAATTCAATCAGGAAGAATCTAAACAGCTCAATAGTCCAATAATGATGGAAGAAGTTGAAGTAGTCATCAAAAACCTTCCACCAAAAAAAATGCCCGGGACCAGATGGCTACACAGGAGAGTTTTACCAAACATTCAAGAAAGAATTAAAACCTATTCTCCTCAGACTATTCAAAAATATTCAAGAAGGAATACTTCCAAACAACTTCTACGAAGCCAGCATCACCCTAATACCAAAACCACACAAAGAAAACACCAGGAAAGAGAATTATAGGCCAATATCTCTCATGAACATAGATGCCAAAATCCTCAACAAATTCTAGCAAATCGGATCCAGCAGTACATCAGAAAGATCATACACCATGACCAAGTAGGATTCATGCCAGGAATGCAAGGATGGTACAATATCTGCAAATCAATAAATGTGATACATCATATAAACAAATTGAGAGATAAAAATCACTTAGTAATATCAATTGATGCAGAAAAAGCATTTGACAAAATCTAATACCATTTCTTGATAAAAATTCTCAACAAGGTGGGAATAGAAGGATCATACCTCAACATCATAAAAGCCATATATGATAAACCCATAGCTAACATCATACTCAATGGGCAAAAAATAAACCATTTCCTTTAAGAACAGGAAAAAGACAGGGATGCCCACTCACACCTCTCCTGTTCAACATAGTACTGGAAATATTAGCCATTGCAATTAGACAAGAAGAAGAAATAAAAGGCATCCAAATTGGAAAAGAAGAACTAAAGCTGTCCTTATTTGCAGATGACATGATACTGTACATAAAAAATCCAAAGAACTCCATCCCAAAACTAATTGACTTAATTAATGAATTACGCAATGTAGCAGGCTACAAAATTAATGCCATGAAATCTGTGGCATTTCTATACACTAATAGTGAAATTACAGAAAGAGAAACTAAAAAAGCAATCCCATTTACCATCGCACCAAAAAAATGAAGATACCTGAGAATAAACCCAACTAAGGAGGTGAAAGTCCTATAAACAGAAAACTGAAAGACCTATAAACAGGACACTGAAAAAAGAGATAGAGGAATCGTAAATAGATGGAGGAGCATATCATGCTCATGGATTGGGAGAATCAACATGATTAAAATGTCCATACTACCCAAAGCAATCTATAGATTCAATGTACTACCCATTAAAATACTAACGGCGTATTTCACAGACCTAGAAAGAACTCTTCAAGGATGCATCTGGAACAAAATAGACTGTGAATAGCCACAGCAATCCTGAGAAAGAAGAATAAAGTAGGTGGATTCTCAATACCAGATTTTAAGCTATATTACAAAGCAACTGTTCTTAAAACAGCATGGTACTGGCACAAGAACAGACATATAGGCCAATGGAATAGAATAGAGAATCCAGATATCCACCCAAACCACTATGCTCAACTAATATTTGACATAGGAGGCGTGAACATACAGTGGATTCAAGACAGCCTCTTCAATAAATGGTGGTGGGAAAATTGGACAGATACATGAAAAAAAATGAAACTGGACCACCAACTTATACCAAATACAAGAATAAACTCAAAATGGATACAGGACTTAAACCTTAGATGAGAAACCATAAAAATACTAGAGGAATCCACAGGCAGTACAATCTCAGACATATACCAAAATAAATTCTTCACTGATAATGCTCCAAGGGCAATGGAAGCTAAAGAAAAAATAAACAAATGGGACTACATCAAAATAAAAACCTTTTGCACAGCAAAAGAAACCATCAACAAAACAAGAAGGATCACTGTATGGGAGAACATATTTGCAAATGTTATCACTGATAAAAGTTTAATCTCCATGTACAGCCAATTTATACAACTTAATAAAAGGAAGATAAATGATCCAATAAAAAAATGTAAAAAGGACCTAAACAGAACCTTTTCGAAAGATGACAGAAGGAAGGCCAAGAGACACATGAAAACATATTCAAAGTCACTAATTATCTGAGAGCTGCAAATCAAAAAGACAATGTGATACCATCTTATACCTGTCATAATGGCAATCATCAACAAATCAACAAACGACAAGTGTTGGCGAGGATGCGGAGAAAATGGAACCCTTGTGCACTGTTGGTGGGAATGCAGACTGGTGTAGCCACCATGGAGAACAGTATGGAGTCTCCTCAAAAAACTAAAAATGGAACTCCCATTTGACCCAGCAATGCCACTCTTAGGAATTTATCCTAAGAAAGTAGAAACACCAATCAGAAAGGATTTATGCACCCCTATGTTCATAGCAGCACAATTTACAATAGCTACAATTTGGAAACAGTCTAGGTGCCCATCAGCAGATGAGTGGATCAGAAAACCATGGTACATCTACATAATGGAATTCTATGCTGCCATTAAAAAGAAGGAATTCTTACCATTTGCAACAACCTGGATGCAACTGGAGAGCTTTATGCTAAGTGAAATAAGCCAGTCAGTGAAGGAGAAACACCACATGATCTCACTCATTTGTGGATAATAAAGAACATTATAAACTGATGAACAAAAGGATAGAAACAGAGGCAGTAAAGCATCAAACATACTGTCAAATTATAGCAGGAAGGTTAAGTAGAGGTCAGGTAGATAAGAGATCAATCAAAGGACTTGTATGCATGCATATAAGCATAACCAATGAACACAAGACAGTGGGGGTTGGGGGTGAGAATGGGAAGATATGTATACATGTAACACAATAAAAAAATTAAAAAAAGCAAAAGCAAAAAGAAAACAACTCCCAAGACCAAGTGGACTCCTGCAGCAGAGAGGAACTGACAGGTCTGCTCTAACCATGAAGACAAGTGGAGAAATAGTCCAGAGTCAGCAACTGTCCATCGCTACAGGATGCTAGGACCAAACTAGAAAGGGTCGGAATGACATTGCCACCATTTGTCCACTATCCAGATACCACTGATGATGGGTACACATAAGGAACTACTTGACATTGAAACTGGGACTCAAAGCTACTGGACATTGAAATTGGGACTCAGACATTTTTTTTTGCTCTTGTGGGTTTATTTCTAGCCTGCAGAGGCAAGATGTTTTTAAAGACAAGCATGGGGAGGTGGGCAAGCAGTTGCAGAGGCAAAGAAGCAATGAACAGACTGTTGTGCTACAGTGGGAAGGCAGGGGAGGTTGGGGGAGGTGGCCTGTAGGAGATCAACCAAAGGACATGTATGCATGTGTGTAGGCATAGCCAGTGGATACAGGGCTTTGTGGGGGGTGGGGGGGACAATGGGTGAGGGCATGTACTGGGCGGTGGGGAGAGCTGGGAAGGGCAATACGAAAAAAATAAAAAATAAATTTTTTAAAAAAGGAAATTCATTTTGTGCACTGTTCAAGTTGAGTAAGAATTATTTACTTTCCTGCCCCAAATAAATTACCTCTATTAAAACTGAAAAAAAATATGTGTTTTGTCTTGGTAAAATAAAGAAAAAAATAAGAAGTGTTTAAATGTTTGCATTTTATTAATAGCAGGGTTTTATAAAAATTTTTTGAGATGCTTGTCCAACCTATAATTTATCAAACTCAAAATAGCAGTGGCACAAATGTCCAAGTACTTAATGAATGATTCATCTTTTTATACAAATAACAAAGAAAATTATAAGGAGAAGTCATATTTTGATTGAAAAAGAAATGTCAGAAAATGCAAGTCTTTGGTAATACACTATTTCTCCATGCCATTGTTCAGACTATGTTATACATATAAACAATAGTACAAGTTGTCAAATTATGCGATGTTACATATCACTAAAAGCATTCACTCTTCTCCCAATATCCCTTAGGGAAATACCCGTCAATGCAAAGAAAATTGCATCAGCATAGAGGAGAACCAGGGCATTAGGACCAATAAAAACAACAACAAAACATTGAATAAGAGTAAAGTGTCAGCCTTCAAACATCAAAATTATCATTGGGGCATTAAAACAAAACGACTTTCTCTCCAAATGAACACACATACACACAAACACACACTTTGTGTCATCTCATGCAGTGCAGTTTTCTACCACTTGATAAGATAAGATTCAAAATAGTTTACATTTTGAAAGCATGGCTTGTGTTAACTTGTTATAGTATATTAGTAAAGATGTATAATCATATTATGTATACATATGCCAATATGAAGTTCTATCATTTTTATTTGTAAAGCAAGGTACCAGCTTAATTTGCTTGGTATTTAATGTATCAAAGTACAATTTTAGATTAAACAGTTTCTATAAATAAAGTAACAGTCTTAATACCTAAAAATTAAAAAGTAGAAATATATTTTCTATTCATATTCTGATTAATGGAAAAATAAATATGTATTAAAAATTAAAGCCAATAATCATAATACATTTAGATTATTGAATGTTAAAGTATTAAATATTTTAACTAACTTGGCAGTTTGAAAATTTCCATATGCTGAATTATCCAAACATGGATGGACATTTAATTTCATTTTAACATTATAATTCCAACACTAATTATCATTTAGACTGCTACTGTATTAAGTTTAAGATTTCTTCCCAGTAAGTTTTTTTTTTCCCTGTGGGACATTTCTAACTACTAAAGTGTATACAAAATATTGTGCTCTAAAATCACTTGAAATAATAATTTTTAAACTGGATGTATCACCAAATTAGCTTTATTTGCTTTTTTTGTTTTCAATTTTTAGCTATTGCTTTTTAAAACTTAATTTTGCTTTAGAATACATCTTTTAAAGCTGTGTTTCCAAATCTAAATATATAATAAGACATATTCAGAGAACTCTCTCTTTTACTGACATTTGCATTTATTCTCTATTCCAGCATTTTTCCTACTATTAGTGTTTTTGTCACAAATATAAGCAAATGCTCATATGTATGCCTTTTTATGTATGTAGTCTGTAAATATTATAACTTGTTTAAAGTGAAAATATATGCAAATGATAGAATATTATGAATATATATTTCTGCACCCTTAACTTAAAAGTAAACTCTAGTGCTGGCCAGGTGGCTCAGTTGGTTGGAGTATCATCCAGTACACCAAAATCTTTTGGGTTCAATTTCTGGTCAAGGCATATACCTGGGTTGCTAATTGATTCCTGGTCTGGTTGTATATGCGGGAGGCAGCCTACTGATGTTTCTGTCTCACATTTTTGTTTCTCGCTCTCCTTTCTCTCCTTTCCTCTCTCACTAAGGATCAATAAAAACATATCCAAGGGTAAAGATTTAAAAAAAAAAAGTAAATTCTAAAAATTATTTTATGAGAGAATTTTTCCATTTTATAACATAATCCCATTTAGTAGGTGTTTTTATAGTTTATTCAATCAGACCTCTATCAATAAACATTAGGGTGTTTTTTTTTTTAAATTTCAGATTTTGCCTATGTATTTTCTGATAGATTGTTAGTATTTAGTATCAGGATTGTCAAAAACAATACATCAATACGTCATTTTTCTAGGTATTTCTGAATTTCCCTCAGTCATTGTTTAATTTAGCATTCCCACCAGCACTATATCAGAGCTTGCTCTGAGATAACATCCCAATTGGATAATTAATTGCATGGGTCAGTTTGGCCAGGAGGTACCCAGATTAAATATTACTTATGGGTGTGCCTGTGAAGATATTTATGAATGAGATTAGCATTTGAATTGGTAGATGCAAAGTAGATTGCCCTCCCCATTGTGGGTGGGTATTATCCAGTCCCTTTACAGAGTTGGAGAATGCCCGGTCCTTAGGCATGAAATCATTTGATTTGGCCCTGCCAAGACATCAGGGGTGAGTTAATTAAATGTTTGACCAAATATAGAAGGCTAATTTTTAAATTGATAATTTTTGTATGGCCAGCCAGAGAATGCTGTTATAAATATCCAAATTGCCATTGGCAGAAAAAAAAAAAAAGTTTCCCCACCACAGCTTTAGGGCCTAAATAGAAGAAAAGGCTTAGAGAAAGGAAGAATTTGCCTCTTTGTGCTTCCTGCCTGCTTGAGTTGGGACTTCTCACCCTCTTCTTGTTCTTATGCTTTGGGACTTGGACTAAATGACACCACTCATTTTCATGGGTCTCTGTTTACAGATAGCAGATTGTGGGACTTTTCAGTCTTTATATATATAATCATAAAGCCAATTTTCATAATAAAATCTCCATATAAATATAAACCACTCATATATACAAGGTGTCCCCCCAAAAAATATTGTTTATACACTTTAACAGCTGATAGGTCAATTTTGAAAATAAAATATATTTTAATAAACACTGCATCTATAATTATTCAAAATGTATGTATACTTTTTTGGAGGGATACCCTATATATAAATTCCTCTATAAAATATCCTAGTGGTTATGTTTCTCTGGAGAACTGACTAATGTTAATGAACTTTTGGAATTTTATCAGTCTGATGGTGCAATAGGAATTTTTAGAGGTGAAATAGGCTTAGGAAATTTTAAAAATTAAAGGTCCTTGGAAAAAACTGTTACAAAGCATAGGTTATATTTCCATAACACAAGGGAGCCAGGCACAGTTACATTTCATAAGACAAGAGAGCAGCAATAGTTACATTTGCATTAAGACAAGGAAACTGGGAATAGCCAAAAGGTCTATATTTACAAAATAAAGAAGGAGGAAGAAAGCTCAGAGGGAATGAGAGAACAAAGAGGGAGGAGGGTCTCACATTTCCCATGTGATGCTTAACCTTTGAGCTCAGGAGTTACTATAGTAGCCAATTCAAAAGAGAATATTGAGCAATCAGAGGGATATCAGGACACAGGGACTTGCAGCCTCCATAAGCCAGGGAAAAAGGAACTTGGTGGGACTCTTTCCCCCTCACCCTGTGGGAGTCTGTGCTGTGGGATTCTTTCCCCTTTCCCACACGGGATTCTGTACTTGTTCTTCAATAAATTTCCACCTTTGTTATGCCATCTTCTGTCCATGGATTCATTCTTTGACTCCCATGGACAAAGAATCCAGGGAGCCATTCTGCCCAAGGAAACACCATGTATTCCAGTTCAAAAATCCCCCGTATCAATGGAGAGAATGTTAGTGCAGTTTTAGTCACATTATATATTTAGAACCATTTTTACTTCATCCATGAACATATTGTTTGTTCTTTTTCCATCATGAAATTTTGACCCTTATTCTAGCAGGTTATTTTACTTATTTCTTCTCATTTTTTTTTAAGAAATTCATTATGTGATAAGAAATCTAGTCCTTAGTCTGTGATATACAACTTTTTAAATGGAGTCAAGTTTATCATCATTCTTCCCTCTTTTAACACTTCTTCTAGATTTTGAGTATAGAGCTAAATATTTTTTTTCTTTTTTCTTTGAAGTAACAAAGGAAATGACCCTCCCTTTTCTGTTTGCTCCCAAATAATCTGGTTCACACTTGAAACAACTCTAATCGGTAATGTGTTTTCCTATACAGTGTATTTTTCAATCTCCTGCTCAACACTAACACTTGCTTACAGATAGGGACTATATATGTGCAATATTCAATATCAGCACACTATAAGATTCAGAATATATAGTCACTTAATAGTAAATAAGTGGTTTAATGGATGATGTAATGAGTAAAATAATTCAATTAAGGATTAACTCAATAGAAATATCCTTTTAGTAAACTAACAAACAAAAACCCCTTCAAATCTGTATTTCAAGAGACTACAGGAATTAAATAAACCTAAAACAAATTTAATTTAGCATGTATATGCATATTGTTTTTACTGCACCACAATTAGCTGCCTATTATGTGAATTTCAAAAAAAATAGCTATAATATTCACTATTTGACTGGCAAATGAAACATTTCTTATTCCTTCTAAATTGAAAAGCTGCTTAAAGGTTTCTTAGAAGACAGAATGGAGAAAGTAAGAAAACATGACAGATTTATATTCTAGATATTTAATTGAGGAATGGCAGGAAAAAGAAAAAGAAGAATAAAGGGAACCCTGGATATTAATCAGAAAAGAAAAGTGGCCAGAGTTTGTTATTTGAGAAACTAAGGAAAATGATTCTGAAAATTCTTGTGTAATTATGGGTGACTCTAAATGAAGAATGGAAAGGAAGGGGAAAGTTAAGATAAGCAAAAGTCATAAAAATTTTCACCATAGTTAATCATATAGAGAAGTCAGAGTTTAGGAAATTGTACTATAAAATCAAGATCTTCCAACAGTAATAATTTTAGCACCAGTCATGAAATTAGAATAGGAATTGCAACTGTTCTCTTAAGACTGGACTATCGACCATTCATTTATAATCAATAAAACAACAAAACTCTTGTTTTTCTCCAGCCCAAAATGATCTAAAGTGAAACCTAAGGTACAAATGTGGTTTGGGGTTCCAGTTCAAAGATTAGAGAGTAGTTTTCAGGCCTGGTTGTCATTACATTACCTGTGTTCTTTTTAAAATTACACAGTTACTTGGACCCTATGTCAATACTTTTAAATTGGAGTCAATGGACTAGGTTTTGGAATTCTCACTTTTAAAATTCTATTGGGAGTTTTGGTATATAGGAAGTATGGATAATATCTTATTGGAAGAGTAGAAGGATAGAATAAAACAGTCCAGTGAAACTAATAATTTGTTAGTTATCCATGTTTGGTAAAAGTTGAACTGGTTGCATTGTGAAGGGGCTAAGACAGAGTCCTGGTGATTTGGGAACATCTTATTGATGAGTGTTAAAAGGCAAAAGTAGAGGCACACAAAAAATTACACAAAATATTTGGAAAAAAGGATCTAATGAAAATTTATTTTAAAATATAAAAAAGGGTAAGATATAGTTATTTGATAAACTCCCAGAGATTTCCTTAAAAATTCGCCCTAAATACAAATGTTAAAAATTCTGATTAGTAAGTAGATGTCATAAAATAGATTTGCTAAAGATAAATTTGATTAATAATTTAAATTCATATTTAAATTTATATTTAAATTTATATTCAAATGCAGACTAGATGATTTAGTGATTCAAACTTAGTATTATATAATCAAAAGGAATATATTTCTGGGTTTAAAAATGAGAAGTATTTTTCTTTAATGAATGTATCTCCTGATTCTATTATTATTTACAGTGGCAGATATACATATAGTATCTACAATTTATCATTTATTTTCTCAAATGATATTTAATATTCAGATTATAAATTCCAGTAATTTTTAAATTTTATAGGTAATGTAACATTGATATATTAAACTTTGAACTAATAGAGCTTTTGATTGTAATCCTTTCTTTAACATTTGCTAGTGGTGAGGCCAGAAAGTTGCTCTGCTTCTCTAAATATCAATTTTGAAGAGAGATAATTTTTCCCCTATCTATTTCCTTCCTGGCACAGAGACTCAGTAGATATTCTCAATTTTTAAATTAAACATTTTTATTGCATACATTTTAATTTATTCTATGCATTAGTAAATACACAAAATATATTTAGTTTGATAAAAGCATATATATGTATAGGAATTAAGCTTATCTACATGCTAAAATGTTCATGCTATATCATTTTATATATACTTAAAATACATTAAAGTATATGTAACTTTACTCATAGATATTTATGATATAATTGATTATCTGCATGGCACTACATAAGTATGCTTCAAATAGCTTTGTTATTGCAAATAATTCTCTTTGGGGATCATTTAAAATAACTGGTTTATTCAAAATAAAAATTTCTATAAAATATATAATTATGTAACTCAAGTTTTATTGTGCCATATTCCTATTGATACCAATTACTCTTTTCAAAGGAACAGTTTAGAGTATTGATTTTCTAGATGATCAATAATATATGTACCCATAGAGCAACAAACTGTGTGTGTGTGTGTGTGTGTGTGTGTGTGTGTGTGTGTGTTATGCATGCATCTGTATTGGAGAAGGATCAAATCAGCAGAAAAAGAGAGCACCCCTGATTTCTTAATTTAAATTCATGAATCTTGAAAACAAGTTTTATGTGTTTAGGCACATGCATGCCTCCCATATATTAGTTTTTTTCTAATAATTTAATGTAAATTTATTTTACTAATAAGAGTTTTGGTGGATAAGAAAGAGGATAGACTTAAGAGTCAAAGATATTATTTTAGTTTCATGTCTTCATCTCATAACCTGTTAGAGGGTAAAATTGGATAGTTAGATTACTATAGACAATACAGTGACTTGCTTGATAGATTTTATTTCCTAAAAACATAAAATGATAAAGAGATCCTGAGACAAATGTTTATTTTATAGATATTTCTATTATTTATTCTCTCTGTTTGTCATACAGGCTTCCTAGTATACCTTTGAGAAAATAAATATTTTATATATAGTCTATGATGATAGATACTTTCCCTGATAGCTATATGTAGAAGTAAAAAAATGTACTGAAGAAGGAATTTTCCTATGTGAAAATAATCATTAGTGATAGAATTCTTACTGATTGATAAATCACTCAAAATGTTTATATTGAAAAGGAGTTAAATAATACTACTATGAATGTTATTTGTTTTCATCTGTGATTCTTTCACTATAACTAACCACACTGTAATAATCCCTTCTTAGATTTATGCTCAAATATATTGAGTTACATGAGATACCAGTTCTTTTTCTTTAGACATCTTTGTTTCCAGGTAACAAATTTATGTGAAATTGAATTGTATATGAATTCAGAGCATGCCAGAAGTGGGATAATTTAAATATTTTGTAACACTTATTCATGCAGATGGCAGGCTTTTGTTTGTTTGTTTTTTGTGATAGTAAAATGTGGGCTTGATTTGACTCAAAAGTATTACTTTGCTGCATATTTTTATATGCTGTCATAAAAAAAGAACGTTTAAAATTTTTTTTAATTTTTTAATTTTTTCTTGTTGCTGTCTTTCTTTAGTAACATGACCTAAATAATAGATTGTTTAGGTTTGGAAAGGAAAATAGGGCACCCAGATTTTGTATTAGACACAAGAAGTATAGATAAGTTTGAATTATATATTATATATTTTATTTTTCTATTTTTATGTCAAATTTAAATACAAAGGAATAATTTGGAAGTTATTGTTTTGCTCAATTACTAGATTGGTAAAAGACCTAGTGAATTGATTTTTTAAGTATTGATAAATATATTTTATTTAGATATGTTTCATTTTTGGCCATTTTTTCACCAAAAAAATTAAACTATTTGTAGTATATACACAATACTGAACTATAGTGTTTGGACATATAAACCAGGACAAAATGAACCTTGGACTTCCCTGCTGTATCCCAGTCAATGTTGTCCTAAACTGCTTATCTAGTCCTGGCAAACAGTAAAACACTTGAAATTTACAATACTACTTTCCTAAATTATTAATTCTAATAAGGAGAGAGACATAAAGATGATTTAAAAGGATAATTTCCCTCAATCTCCGGTTTTAAAAACTGATTTTCTGCAATCATTTCAAGCTAGGTTGGTGAACTCAGGAGTATACATTGTTATCAGCCTGGTGTGAGACTAAAAAGGGTGAATACTGGACCAACATTTCAACAGCAGCTGTCTATGAAAGCTTCCCCATCTTGCTGCATATTTTGAGTGAGTGAGAAGTAAGCCATTGTTAGTTTATATTATTACATGGAAGTTTAGGAAGTGCTTATTTGTATGCAATATAAATATCTGTAAGCATAGATTTTACTCCAGTCTATCAACCTTTGCTATTTTCTAAAGAGCATATATATTTTTAGATAAAATTTCACAAAATTTTATCAAAATAATTTTACTTAATTTTTTTCTTCATATATATTAACTTAAATCATGAACCAATATTACGTTGTCAGAAATCTTCAGTTAATTTGCATGAGTAGATTAAAAAATAGTTTTAAAAGTTAATTCATACTTGACTAAATCTGAATATGATAAATTAACCTGCAGTAAGAACTGATATAATGTTTTACATGTGATGGATCGATTACTCAGCTTCCATAAAGTCTTTAGGATTTTAGCCTTTATAAGCAGAAAGAGAACAATAATATGCAAAAACAAACCAACCAAGAATTAGAAACCAGGAGAGAGGAAAAGGTGGAGATAAGTAGGGAAGCATGGCTAGGGATGTTGAGAAATTGAAATTCAAGACATCTGTAATGAGATAGCTTAGGTTCTAAAGTTTTGGAAACTTTTCTTTTGGTATTTTGATTACCCCTTCTTCACCCTTTTGGTGAGGGAGGGATTCCCACCATAGGGTTATGGAGATAGCTAAACACAATACCTGAGATGAGATAGGCAATAGTGTCTTAGTCAAATACTATTATACTCACAGCATATATGTAAAAGATATGTATGCTACTTAGGACCACTTTGAAGTTTTACTTGGGAGCAGAGTGGAGAAGCAGACTGTGGGAGGCGGAGTTTAAAAATCACAAGAGAGTGAGGTGGTCCCAGGGACCCCAGCGTTGGTGTACATGTGCATTGGCCATAGGCTCAGAGTTGGCAGGGTCCTGGGGATGCCTGCCACATTGCCCTGGCTATGTGGTGGGCAGGCATTCCCCCCTATTCCGGGCCACTCAGAACCTGCATGCATGCGAGCTGCCCACAGGTCTGTCATCTTTATTGATTTAATTTGCATACTCACTCCTGATTGGCTGTGGGTGTTGCAGAGGGATAGTCAATTTACATATTTCTCTATTATTAATATAGATATTGATTTTCTCTACCTCCACTTAAGGCTGGTTCTAACAGAAAAGAATACTTAATTTAGTCTTATATTGATAATAAAGTTTTATATTCCTAATTGGGTTAGTGGTTTCCAAGTGTGAGACAGGCTTGCAGTGCCTTCACTGACCTTATATAATGAATGTTATTTGCTAATAGTTTATCAGAAATGTTTCTTTTGATGTTCTGCCAATCCACAGTTAATAAAAATCAGCTCACTAATAATTTGAACTCTAGGCCACCATGACAGTGCTAGCAGCTCTATAAATCCAGAGATCTTCTTAATAAGTCCTCTTGTTTCCAAGCACATCTGTTTCATTTTATAACATAAGATACATCTAGTATATATATGTACCTTTAAATTAGCTAAACTATAATAAGTTCCAAACTAAATATATATAAACTATCAGGATTTCTCCAGGTCAGCTGTCACTTTGATTGATGGCCTTCTAAGGTCTGAATCATGGACTTATACAAGTAGAAAATAAATTGTAGTATCTTGATTGGTAGAAATGAGACACATCTAGAAAACTCTGTGCTTGTTATGTTATTTAAGAATCATCTGGAAAACATATATTCATTCTTTCTGGTCAACCCATAAAGAAGCAAACAGAGTGAATCTTGTTTTAGAATGCCAAACAGCAAGGGTGTCTGGTAAACATTTTTTTCAATGTTTTAACAAAATACTCTAAATATCCAGAGAATTGGTAATGGTTTCTATCATAGCACATTTTATTATCTGAGGGATATGTGAAAATAATGCTCAAAATCTGTTTAATATGTGTTCTACTACCAAGAAGGAAACTTTCATAACATAAAAGAAACTTCTATTAGAAACCTAAAAGATTCATTTTACTTTGAAGATGTTCAATAATTTGTTTGATTGATTTTGCACATGTTCTTAACCATTCATTGGAATGACTATCCATTAAGATTGCAATCAAAGTGTCAGATTGCAATGTAACAAAGACTTACTTGCAAGATCTCATTGGTGTTTAGTAACAAAACATTTTTATTATGGTTCATACTGATTTGCTTTATACTACATATCATTCCAGCATTCTAAAGACAGAATTAAAATGAAAAGGTAGTATATTGTGATACAAATCTAAACTTTTTACATTGGATGGTGATTAGAAAAAACAATCCATCTTGGTAAAAGTTTATAAAAACATTCTTAATTGGAACTAGATTGGATCTTTTAACCTATTAATAAAATAATGTTTCCTTTTAAAATCCATATATCTCAGTGTGTCTTATTGTAATTTAATAAGATTAATAATTCCTTTATTTTTTTATGCTTATTTATTGGTAATTTGAATAATGTTGGATTTATGATGATTATGTATCTAAAATTATATTGGTACTAAACTATTAAAATTTTTACCTATATGTTCTCAATTGACCCTAATACTTTAATGTTAAAAAACATTAAACCCATAGAGTAGCATTTCTCATTGTAGTTGTCATGGTCTATCAAAGGAAAAAATATCCAAGTGTACCAAGGGATTTCTTTATCTTTGTTCCAAAACACATTATAGCTTGCACTTCCCCCTAAGGTAAAACCCAGCGAAACCCAGCAGGATTTGTGAGACACATTCAAATCTCAGGAATGCAGTTCTAAAACCATTTTCTCCCTTATCTCCACTCTCTTGAATTTTACTTAATCTCTTTCTTAATATCTAATTATTTGATTTCTCTTAAAAATAATGAATATTACTTTTTTGGTTCTCATTTAATAACTATTTCTTAATATTCAACTATGCTGATTCCAATTTTTGATATTCATTTATTTGCCTAAAACTTACTTAAAATAGGGAGCAATTCCTTGGTAACTGCCTTACTGGATTTATTTTAATAGACATACTAATGTACACTCCTTCAAAATATCTGCTTCAGAGGATAAAGCAAATTAGGATCATATCTACATAGTCTTGAAAACATTAATTTTATATTTATCATATGATCGTTAGAGAAAATTTAAATACAGAAAGCTAAAAAGAAGAACAAATATCACCCAGATTCTCAGTACTTAAGGATTAAAATGTTTTATCATTTTCATGTATCTCTGGCTAGTATTTTATAAGGATTTTGGCAAACAACTATGATTCCCTATGAGTTAATGACTTCTGGTATTATTTGGTCTTTACATTAATTAAACTCTCATAAATATTTAATGTTGTGGATGACATCTTTTTATTTGGCTTCAATGGATCACATTTTCTTGGACCTCTTCCAAATCTTGTAGACACTGCTGTGTGTCTCTTGTGAATATCCCACTTTCTCTATAGTATCTTAAGGTCAGAAATTTCAGAGCTTATACCATATTCACCTACAAAAATCTCTAACATTTTCCATGGCTTCAGTTACAATACATATGCCCCAAATCTCTATCACCCTGTCTATCCAACATTTCATGTCTGATATAGTAACTTTAAAACATCTTCTGGCCATCTCTACTAGAAAACTAAGGTTTTTAAAACATTATTTTATTTTTGTTGTTTATTATTCCTCACTTCTTTTAACTATAATATTCTTAACCCTATGCCTTCAGTTAGCAAACTGTCTCATCTTCAAGTCTGAGTATTGAAGTTACTTCTTCAGAAAGGATTTTATTTAGTCATTTTTGCCTGTGCCATTTCCTCCTTTTCCCCCCATGCTATCAGCTCAATTAAGAGCCTCTGTTCATAATTTCATAGCACCTGACACGTTTATATCTTTATACTCTAACTAAGTGAAGGCTGTAAGCATGTTTGACATAATAACTTTAATATCTACAGAACCAAGCATAGGGCATGATATTTTCAATTCTCAATATTTTATGGTTTTGAGTTATTTTCAGGTAAATTTACACAATATAAATAAATCAAAAACCCCAAGAAAGGTAAGGCAGCACTTACTATTAATGTTTCATTATAATAGAGTTGAAATGAAATTGAGTTATCATATTCTAAATCTGAATTCAGTATTTTTCCCTAACTCTAAATTATGATGAAATATCATATTGATTTTTAGAATATAAAGTCTATATGACAAGAACATTGTATTTTATAATTAATATGACTGTGACCAAGTTATATATTGAAATACATTTTGATATTAATATTTACCAACATAATAGCTATGATTTCTGTGTTGGCTCCTTGGATTCATTCTTTTTAGTGGTTCCAATTTCATTGTGTTTTTAAAACACATTGGTATAGAATGATGCAAGTGAATTTTTACTGATTAGTTTCCATCATTCTCTTTGTATAACAGAGATAAAAATGGATAACAGAGATAAAATAAAGTCTCACTGCTATGAACTTTCTCTCCTTATAAATGAAATTAAAAATTCTGAGAATAATTTTAGGCAATCTGTTCAATAGAGCTCTCAAATAGCCTAATGAACATTTAGTTATTCCATTACTTCCACAAAATATATTAATGAGCAATTTTTCTAAATAAAATATAAAAGATATACTTTATACTATAAAAAAATCAAAGACTAATATTTAGAAAATATTTTAATAAAATTTATATTTGCCTTTGTATCAGATTCCACAGAGATTAGAATACCTGAACTGAAACTAAAAAAAATCCTTTCAGTTGTTCAACTGACAGGCTTCAATTGTGATGATAAGAAGCCTACAATTTAAGCTAATTTGTAAAAAGAAAAAAAGAAGTGCAGTTTTCAAATCCATCAGTCATTTAGAAAAATAAATTTTTATCAGTGACATTTTTGGTTATTTCTGCTTAAGGTAAAATTCTTCTCTGGACATCTATAGACAAAACAAAAATAATTACTTTGTTTTTCCTGTTCCCCTCCTATTTAAATCCTGCTGTTGTTATTCAATTTATTCATGTAATTTTTTTACTCCTGTTCCTATGGAGACTTCCAAACTATTACATTTTGCTTTGTAATTTATGTGGAAGAAATATGGACCATTTAGAATAATTTATTTATAAATAACTTGATCTAATTTCTTACTTCACCATTTGTCATTGTGTTTATATTTTAAATCATTGAACCATGGGTAAATAGTTAAATTAAAATATGGAAAATTTGTAGCATCATTAAAAATAATGACAAAATCAGAGAAGTAAATAAATTGTCAACACATGTGTGTGTGTGTGCGCGAGCCCATATATATATATATATAGTATGAAACAAACCATTCAGTCTTTGTAAATGAAAACTGGATTTATGAAGCATAAAAACAAAGAATAAAAATTTACAGTGATGGAGGAAGAAAATCAAGGAAACTAACCTATGCATAAATACATAAATACTAGTATAATAAGAATTCATTAGTGTCATTACTTCAAATTATGTATATCTTATTTTTCCATAAGTCTTATTTCTAAAACTTTGATCATTACAGTTTTCTAAGTTATCCCTCAAAAGAAATTATGATGCAGTTAAAACTATATGAAACACTTTTGCAGTTTCTTAATATTTTACTCCTTATATTTGATGAAACTTGGAACCAAGAAACACCCATTTTCTACATGATCAAGGGTCACATAGTTGGAAATTAATTTTATATGGTATCATATTTAGTAAAATGGATTTGGATAATATTGATTTTCTTATATCCTGATTTACTTTTGAACTATATATATACTAGAGGCCCATTGCATGAATATTCATGCAATAGGCCTTCCTTCCTTGGCTGCCTGCATTGGTTTTCCTCAGGCACCTGGGACCCAGGCCTTTGCTCTGGTCACAGCAGAGAAGCCAAGCCTCTCAGTCTTCAGTCTTTAGTCCTCTTCAGTCTTCAGTCTTCACTTGATCAGGAGCATTCAGTCTTTGCTCTACACCTGCATATGCAAATTAACCTGCTATCTTTGTTGGATTAATTTGCATACTCACTCCTGATTGGCTGGTGGGCATTGCAGAGGTATAGTCAATTTTCATCTTTCTCTTTTATTAGTGTAGATATGTTTTTTACGTTTACACCACACAATATAAGATATATTCTCAAATCTATCAATGTACATTCATGCAAATAGAACTCTGAAAAAAATATATACTAGTAACTCTTATTTTTGTCATTTTAGTTTTTTAAATCTCAAGGAAACTAATTGTCCACTTCAACTATGATATATAATACAAATTACCTAGAAAATAAAGTACACTGAACAAACAACTAGTTTTGGTGAGGATGTGGAGGAAAGAGAATATTTAAGCACTGCTGGTGGGATGCAAATTGGTGCAGCCTCTATGGAAACAGTATTGTGGTTCCTCAAAAAATTAAAAAATAGAACTGTTTCATGGCCCATTGTTTTCATTTCTGGATATATTTCTAAAAAAAACAAAACAAATACTAACTAAAAAGAATATATGCACCCCTATGTTAATTACTGCATTGTTGATATTAAGCTATTGAAGCAGCTCAAGTGTCCATCAATAGCTGATTAGATTTTTAAAAATGTGGTAGTATACACATGCAATGGACTATTACTTAGCCATAAAAAATGAAATTATACCATTTGTGACAGCATGGAGAGACATAAGGAGTCTTATGCTTAGGAAAATAAGTCAGTCAAAGAGAAGACAAATGCTAAATGATTTCATTTATATATGGATAATAAAGAGCAATATAAACAAACAAAGCAGAAATAGACTCAGATATAGAGACAGACTGATGGTTTCAGAGAGGTGTGGCAGGACTAGGTGAAAAAAGTGAAGAGCTTGATAGTTACAAAAAAGTCACAGGGATATAAAGTACAGCATAGGAAATATAGTCAGTAATAACTGAATATGTAATAGTTATGTATCCTGTCAAGTTAATATCACTATCTGACCATTATGCTCTACACATAAAACTAATACCAAATAGTGTTAAATGTAAACTGTAATTGAAAAACAGACATGCATTTGATAGATTATAATCCTGTGAATATAGATCAATTGTATTCATTTTATATCCTATCTAATAAAAGAGTAGAATTCAAATTGACAATGGCTCCACTATACCCACAAGACACACCCACCAGATAATCAGAGCGAGTATGCAAATTAACCCAACCAAGATGTCTATGGCACAGAGCAGCAGGAGGGAGACTTGGGTTGCCCCTAGTGATGGAGGGAGCCAAGCTTTTCGCACACCCAGGCAGGCCCAGGCCTTCGCTTAGGCAACAAAGTTTCGATGGCTGTGTGAGCAAAAGGCTTGGCTCCACTCCAGGCTACAAAGTTTCAATTGTAGAAGATAAATAAATCCCAGATACTGGGGCCTCTTCTTGGGTCCCTGTGGGGCGTGGGCAGCCTGAAAACCACCGAGGGCCCCTCGTCCAGGCCACCCCATGCCCCAAGGGAATTCTACCCTGATCCAGGACACCTTGCAGGGCAAACGAGCTGGACCCCACTCATGCACCAGGCCTCTATCCTATCTAATAAAAGATTAATATGCAGATTGACCATCACTCCAACTCACAAGATGGCTGCCACCATGTGGTCGAAAGATCCTACCCCTATGTGGACACCAGATGGCCGCCACAAGGTGGTCAGCAGGGGAGGGCAGTTGGCAGGGACCAGGACTGCAAGAAAGGGCAGTTGGGGGTGATCAAGCCTGCAGGGGAGGGCAGTTGGGGTGGACCCAGGCCTGCAGGGGAGGGCAATTAGGGGCAAACAGGCTGGCAGGGGAGTAGTTAGGCATCAATCAGACTGGCAGAGGAGTGGTTACGGGGTGATCAGGCTGCCAGACAGAAGCAGTTAGGGGCAATCTGGAATGCAGATAGGTGAGCAGTTACAAGCCAGCAGTCCTGGATTGTGAGACAAATGTCCAACTGCCCGTTTAGCCCCAATCCAGGTAGGATTGGGCCTAAACGGGCAGTCGAACATCCCTCAAGGGTTTATAGATTGGAGAAGGAGCAGACTAAGCTGACGAACACCCCACCCCTGTGCATGAATATTGTGCACCAGGCCTCTAGATTATAAATAAAGCATTTAATATTTCACTAAAAACAGAGAGAATAATAAGAAGAAAAAAATAACTCTTATTTCACTAAGTTTTTTCAATCTTTAAAAATATATTGCTATTACATAATCCATGTACCTATTATTTGAATATGCATAGTGAATTATATTTATTGTATCAAAAGATATATAGATATACATGTAGATATATATACTGTTTTTTCAGAAAACTGATTAAAATAGCATCTAAGAAAATACTTGCAAATCATATATATAAAGATTTTATATACAATAATTGAAAAGAGTTTCTACAACTAAGCAACAAAAAGATAAACTAATTCATAAAATAGGACAAGAACTTGAAAAGACATTTATCTAAAGAAGATATATAAATGGCTAATAATCAAATGAAAAGGAACTCAACATCATTAGAAAAATGCAAATCAAAATCACAATTAGATACCACTTCACATCCACTACAATGACAATAATTAACCCTTATAAACCCTTATAAAATGCTGGTGAAAATTGTGCATTCATTCAGAAAAACAGTTTGGCAGTTTCTCTAAACATAGAACTTGTGTATGACCCAACAATTCCATTCCTATATATATAATCCAAATAATTAAAAACACAGTGACATAGATAATAGTATGACAATGTTCGCTTCAACATTATTCAAAACTAGAGGCCCAGTGCATGACATTCATGCATGGTGGTGGAGAGGAGGGTGTATCCTTTAGCCCAGCCTGCTCCTTCTCCAATCTGCGACCCCTTGAGGGGTGTTCAAAAGCAGTTGGACATCCTCTTATAATCCAGGACTGCTGGTTCCCATCTGCTCACCTGCTTGCCTTCCTGATTACCCCTAACTGCTTCTGCCTGCCAACATGATCACCCCGTAACCACTCCCCTGCCAGCCTGATTGATACCTAACTGCTCCTTTGACATCCTGTTTGCCCCTAACTGCCCTCTTCTGCTGGCCTAGTCATCCCCAACTGTCCTCCTTTGCAGGCCTCGTTCCCGCCAATCGCCCTCCCCTACTAGCCATATTGTGGTGGCTATATTGTGTCCACATGGAGGCAGGATCTTTCGACCACCTGAGAGCAGTCATCTTGTGTGTTAGAGTGATGGTCAATCTGCAAATTACTCTTTTTTTAGGTAGGATAGAGGCCTGGTGCATGGATAGGGGCCAGCTGGTTTGCTCTGAAGGGTGTCTTGGATCAGGGTGGGTGTTCTCTTGGGGCATGGGGTTGCTTGGGTGAGGGACATGTGGTGGTTTGCAGGCTGGCCATGGCCCCTGGAGACCCAAGGGGAGGCCTTGGTATCTGGCATTTATTTATCTTCTACAATTGAAACTTTGTAGTCTGGAGCAGAGCCAAGCCTTCTGCTCACACAGCCATTGGAACTTTGTTGCCTTAAGTGAAGGCCTGGACCTGCCTGGGTGTGTGAAAAGCTTGGCTTCCTCCATCACCAGGGGCAACCCAAGCCTTCCTCCTGCTCTCTCTGTGGCCTTAGCCATCTTGGTTTGGTTAATTTGCATAACTGCTGTGATTCGCTGGTGGGTGTGTCTGTTGAGTGTAGTGGAGGTATGATCAATTTGCATATTACTCTTTCATTAGATAGGATAGCCAAAAGATGTAAACAACCCAATGTGCAACAGATGAATAAGTAAAAATTTCATACCATGGAATATTATTCATAAAAGGAGATATTTTAATACATGCTATAACGTGGATGACACTTGAAAACATGTTAAGTAAAATAAAGCAAACATTAAAGGACAAATATACTATCCTATCTCTTAAAAGAGTAATATGCAAATTGACTATCCACTCCAACACACAAGATGGCAGTCTCCATGTGATCAAAGTTAGCTGTCTCCATGTAGATACAAGATGGCCCCAAAGATGGCCGGCCAGGGAGGGCATATGTGAGTGATCAGTCCAGCAGGGGACAGCAGTTGAGAGGGACCAGGCCTGCAAGGGAGGCAGTTAGGGGTGACCAGGCTGATAGAGGAGGGCAGTAGAGGTGACCAGGCTGGCAGAGAAGGGAAGTTAGGTGTACCAGTCTTGCAGGGGAAGGCAGTTGGGAGGACTGGGCCTGTAAAGGAGGGCAGTTGGGGGGAGACCAGGACAGTAGGAGAGAGAAGTTAGGGATGACCAGGCAAGAAAGGGTGAGCATTTGGGGGGAACCCAGGCCTTCAGGGGATGGCAGTTGTGGGGGACCAGGCTGGCAAGGGAGAGCAGTTGGGGGTGACCAAGCTGGCAGAGGAAGACAGTTGGGGGGACCAGGCCTGCAGGGGAGTGGAATTTTGGGGGGAACAAGACCTTTGGGGGAAGGCGGTTGGGAAGGACAAGGCCTGCAGGTGGGGGACCAGACCTGCAGGGAAGAGCAGTTAGGGGTGACCAGGCTGGCAAGGGAGGGAAGTTAGAGGGGACCAGACAGCAGAGGAGGGATGTTGTGGACAACAAGACCTGAAGGGGAGGGCAGTTAGGGGTGATTGGGCCAGCAGGGGAGCAGTTAGGTGTCACTCAGGCTGGTAGGGGAGTGGTTAGGAGGTGATCAGCCTTTCAGGCAGAAGTGGTTAAGGGCAATCAGTCAGGCAGGCAGGCAGGCGAGCAGTTGCAAGTCAGCAATCCTGGATTGTGAGAGGGATCTCAGATTGGAGAGGGCACAGGCTGGGCTGAGGGTCAATACCCCCATGCATGAATTCTAGTACTATTTATATAAGTATCTCTTCTATTTATATAAGTATCTAGAATAGGCAAATTAATTCACCCAGAAATTAGAGTTATCACAGGGAATGGGGAATTATTGCTCAATGTTTATAGAGTTCCTGTTTGGGCCAATGAAAAGTTTTGGAAATAGTAGTAATAGGTTCACAATAACATGAATGAAATTAATGCCACAGAATGCATATTTAAAATGGTCAAAAAGACAAAATTCATTGTGTGTGTGTGTGTGTGTGTGTGTGTGTGTGTGTGTGTGTGTATTATTATAGGCTCACTGCACATGGGTCTGGGCGAGTATCCCTCAGCCTGGCCTGCACCTTCTCTAATCTGGGACCCCTTGGAGAATGTCCAACTGCCTGTTTAGGCCCAATCCCTGTGGGATCCCTCTCAGAATCCAGAAATACTGGCTCCTAACTGCTCACCTGCCTGCCAGCCTGATAGGTCCCTAACTGTTCCCTTTCTGGCCTGGTCACACCCTATTGCTCTTCCCTGCAGGCCTGGTCACCCCCAACTGTCCTCCCCTGCTGGCCATGTTGTGGTGGCCATGTTGTGATGGCATCAGGGCAGCTTTCTTGTAGAAGCCATCATTTATTTCATATATATATATATATATATATATATATATATATATATATATATATATATATATACTTGTAAAAGCCTAGGTGGACCTTGTGCCCTTGTGTCATCAGGGATCAGGCCCAAACCAGCAATTGGACATCCCCAGAGGGGTCCTTGATTGGAGAGGGTGCAGGCTGGGCTAAGGGACACCCTCCAAGTACAGGAATTTTGTGCAGTGGGCCTCTACTGTATAATAAAGGCCTATGCAACCATTATAGCAGAACGACCAGAATGACTGGTTGGTATGATGTGCACTGACCACCAGGGTGCAGATGTTCCACACAGAAGCTGCCTCCTGGTGATCAACACACTCCCACAGGGGAAGCTCTGCTCAGCCCGAGGCCGAGCAGGAGCTTCTCCCACCTCTGGCAGTGCTAAGGAATAGCAAGACAAGGAGTGAGGGGTCCTGGACTGTGAGAGCAATGTCTGACTACTGGCTTAGTCCAGGACCCCTTGGGGCAGCTTAGACCCGTTCCTCACAGGGAGCGGGCCTAAGCTGGCTGGCAGACATCTCCCAAGGGGTCCTGACTATGAGAGGGCACAGGCCATGCTGAGGGACCCCCGCACCCTCCAGTGCCCAATTTCATGCACCGGGCCTATACTATATATAATATATATATTATAGTATAACCCAATAAAATAAAATAATGATTCTTACTTTGCAGTGGAAGAGACATTTGCAATTATAATAGTTGACAAAGGAATCAATGTTGGAGATAGTAGTCCTACAGGTGGAATCATCTCCCTATAGAATGCAGGAAGACTATAGGGTTGAAGTAAAATAATGAAACAAAAGCAGAAATTGATGAGAGTTAAAGAAGGTGTATTAAAATAGCAATTGATGTAATAAAAGCATACCATATAAAAAAGTACAGCATGATATAACTTTATTCAGTATGGGTCCACCAAGTTTGTTTATGCTGAATGGGAAAGAGAGCTAACAATTTTCATCATTATCCATTAAGAATGCAATAAAAACATTGTGGCTATTTTGGGAAAGTGTTTAAAATAGTTGTGCAAAAATTATTCTGTTTTTCAATCATTACCATATTTACTCATTTATTCCTCAAAGAAAAGGAATGGGACCAAATATTTAAAATATTTTTTTCTGAGTTTTCAAACTATAGAAATGATCCCTGAAAGCACAGTCTTCTTTCTTAGTTTCAAAAGTATCCTAAATGGATATTGCAGTCTCTTCTGCTCTGAAGTTTCTGTATGGCATCTGTAGCACTGAAACACAACACAAATGCTCACACAAAAAAATATGTACAACACACTTGATCCCAGGGAGTATATAGGTTTACTATTTTTTTTAACAAGATTTTTTTATGCTTTTCTTTTTACTTTTTTTTTAATTTTTTTTTTTACAGAGTCGAAGAAAGGGATAGAGAGTTAGAAACATCAATAAGAGAGAAACATGGATCAGCTGCCTCCTGTGCACTCCCTACTGGGGATGTGCTACTAACCAAGATACAAAATCGACCTGGGACCCGTGAGTCTACAGGCTGATCTGGTTAGGGCTATATTCACTATTTAAATAGTTTTGTGTATATTATTTCTCTAAGATTTTTTAGGCTCAGCAGAAAAGCCTCTCACACACTAAAGGACAGAGGCAATCAGTTAAACATTTTTTCTCTCTCATTGATATTAATCTTTATTTATTATTCTTTTTTAAAAATAAATTTTAATTGAATTTAGAGAGGAAGGGAGGGGAAGAGGGAGAGAGAAATATTAATGATGAAAGAGAATCATTGATTGGCTGCCTCCTGCACGCTCACTATTAAGGATCCAGCCTAACCTGAATCCCAGGCATGTGCCCTGACCTGGAGTCAAACCATGACCTGCTGGTTCATAGATTGATGCTCAATACCCAGCTACACTGGCCAGGCAAAGATATTTATCTTTCAAACAATGTATTTTTTACTTTTCCTAAAAAATGTTTATTTATCAGAAACATCAATGATTCTCACATATTAGCTAACAGGATCTTATTTATGAAGTAAATTGTGTAAGAAGACAGCTGTTATTCAAAAACACAGACCCACAACTATTTTATTGAGTTTAGCATCCATTATTTCTACAGAATTTTCTTTATTAGGGAATAGGAAAAAAAAAGTATCACAATACCTTAAACATATCCATCATTCAAGGAAATAAAATCTGTAATTTCCCATGCCTGTGAGAATAACAGTCTATAATACAAGACCACAATTCCAGTCTTAGTATCTACAGATAAAAAGCAAACAAACAGAAACAGGAATAAGAAAATGCTTTTTTTCTTGTCCATTATTCATTGATAAAATATTCTGTAAAATGAAAGTGAGTTGTCATTTCTTTCAATGCAACCTTACTCAGGTTTGCAAAACTCCTAAAATATATGTGTTAGAGGTGTAAGAGAGAACAACTAATGATTCTAATTTCCTTGTGATTTAGAGGCCTATAGGTGTTCAATGACAGTCATTGATTGGGGCTTAGAGAGATCAGAGTAATTAAAGTTCAAACAAGTGTAGATGTAAAAAGTAACAAATCATCTTCACTGAACTCTCAATTTTTTTTTTTGAAGTAGATCAATAAATCCAAACGTGGCCTTATGTAATATTCAATGCAACTCACTCATTTTACAGGTGAAAAGCTGAGCCCACAGAGATTAAATGCTTCCTTCAAGGAAAAAAATTAAGTAACAAATCTGGTTCTAGGACATCTCAGTATTCTTCCTATACCACATGCTCTATGCTTTGTGTTTTAGTCACACTGCTTGTAAGGACAAATACAAATACAAATGAAAAATAAGAGACTTAATTCTCTCTTTTGGAAATAACTAAGGAGACTCCCTCCCTCCTTCTTTGAGCATTTACTTTAGAGTTAAGTACTTTCCCAGGTGCTTGAAATACACAGTAATACTGTTTGTGACCTAGAATGTCTTTCTCAAGACCCTTGGTGCCATCTCTGAAATGTAAACATCATTGGGAGATAGGAGCCTTATCTGTACTTTTCTCTGGTAAAAGGAAACTAATTAAATAGGGACATAATTTTTCTGGGTGCCCTGCTCCAAGTTGCAAAACTCCTTTCTATTGTAAAGATATGATAAGTGTGTGCTTCCTCTGATTAAAGTCAATTAGCTAAAATAATATAATTGTCAAGTGAAATTAGAATATACTATGTGACAAATGGTGCTATGAAGTCTTCTTAATTAAGAACTAAAACTGGTTTGGCTCAGTGGATGGAGCATTGGCCTGTGGACTGTAAGGTCCCAGGTTCGATTCCGGTCTGGGGCATGTACCTTGGTTGTGGGCACATCTCTAGTGAGGGGCGTACAGGAGGCAGCTGATCAATGTCTCTCTCTCATCAATGTTTCTAGCTCTCTATCCCTCTCTCTTCCTCTCTGTAAAAAATTAATAAAAAATATATATATATTTTAAAAAAGAACTAGTTGCTTGGCCCTAACTAGTTTGGCTCAGTGGATAGGGCATCGGCCTGCAGACTCAAGGTCCCAGGTTTGATTCTGGTCAAGGACATGTACCTTAGTTACAGGCACATCCCCAGTTAGGGGTGTGCAGGAGGCAGATGATTGATATTTCTCTCTTACTGATGTTTCTAACTCTCTAACATTTTTCCCTTTCCCTCTGTAAAAAATCAATAAAATATATTAAAAAAAAAGAAAAGAAAAGAAAAGAAAGCTAGCTGCTTGTCTTGAAAATGTGAGTGTATGAATTGTACTTGCTTGGATATAAACAGGAGTGATTTCTGTCTTTATAATCTTTTAGTGGATTACACTGTGATAGGCATCACATTCTGGCTTAATGCTTATTCAGAAACAAGTGTGATTTCTTTCTCTATTATCCTTATGGAGAGGATATCTGGTTTGGGAGAATATTATGTTTTTAATTATATTTCCTAAGTGCACTAGAATTAGTCATTCTTTCCCACATTCCCTTTCTCTTATCTCTTAACATTTAATTTCTTCCTTTAACCCTTCAAAAATTAAGTATATGTGTATAAGTATATAAGTATATTTCACAAAGGCAAGAAATAATAAACATGTTTAAAATTTAATTCAGTTCAGAAAACTATTATATAGCATTAATCAAGAAGGAACTGCTGTAATAGGCACTTATTTGCACAAAGATGAGTAAATGGGTTATTGTCCCCAAGAAACTTACAGAGAGAAATACAATAAACAAATATTTGCAATGCAGTAGGTTAATGGAATTATCGTAGTATACATGAGTCAATTCTCTGTGGTGCAGTGGTTAAAACAGAGATCTTGACCCAGGGCTCTCTGAATACAACCCAGCTTTACTGCTTATAAGAATATTGAGCTGAAACCAGTTTGGCTCAGTGGATAGAGCACTGGTCTGCGGACTGAAAGGCCCCAGGTTCGATTCCAGTCAGGAGCATGTACCTTGGTTGTGGGCACATCTCCAGTGTGGGGCATGCAGGAGGCAGCTGATCAATGTCTCTCTCTCATTGATGTTTCTAACTCTCTATCCCTCTCCCTTTCTCTCTGTTAAAAAATTAATAAGACATATTAAAAATATATTGACCTTTGGGGAAAACAGCCTTTCTTTAAGAACTGACACCACCAACCAGACAGGCCTTGGAACTGCCCTGCCACCCTGCAGCCACTCCAGCTAAAATCGGGCAGCCACAGCTGCAGACCCATGGACCCTGGGACCTGCACCTCCAAAGCAGTTAAGTGCAACCTCTCCCTCCCCAGTGGCAGAACTCTGGTCCACATTAGCTCGTTTCCAACTCACAGGCAGCCAGAGTGTTCCACTCCCTAGGCAGCACCTGGTAGCCACTGTGAACCCCCGTGGGTATGATTTTGTACAGATAAGGGCTCACGGCCCCGGAATAGAAATATGGAATTTCCTCTTCCTGAATAACTTCCCGCATTTTCCCCAGGGGCTCAATCTCATTGCCAGGACCCCTCAGGGTGTGTAGTCAGAGGTCTATGCCAGCAGCGCACTCTGAGAGCAGCTGTGAGTTGCTGGGTGTGATTCGGCACAAACAAGGGTTCCCTGCCCCGCAGTACAATTCTGAATTCCCTCTTCCTAAGTAACCACCCACATTTACCCCTGCGGCTCATCCTCAGTGTAGGATCCCTCAGGGCGCGTCATCAGAGGGCTACACTGGCAAAGGATCCTCCACAAAGAAACAGGATGCCTGAGTTCATCTAATCCATACTGCGCTCTGGAAGCAGCTGTGAGTCTTTGCTGGGTGAGATTCAGCACAAACAGTAGATCTCTGAATTCCTTCTTCCTGAATAACTACCCACATCTACCCCCAGAGGCTCAACCCCAGTGCAGGACTCCTCAGAGTGCTTTAGAGCACTGCACTGGCAAACATGCCTCCACAGATGCGAAGTTCCCACAGGCAACCTGACCCCATCTATCCACCTGGGGCTCTTGGGAGCCACTGTGAGCTATCCCTGGGTGCAACCTCGAAAAAACAGGGGCTCACTCCTCTCCCCAGCAGTAGAAATTTTGAATTCACTCATTCTAGATACCTGCTCACAGACACCTCAATTGCACAGCTACACTGCCAAGACTTCAGTGTGCCTCACTGGCAAACTTACTGTGGGTGCTCCTGTGAGCCGCCACTGGGAGTAAGTGCCTCTCCACCACAGTTGCAGCAGAAAAAACCGAGCCTGCCCACCCCACAATTTCAGAACTCTGGGCACCACAATCATGCCTCTCCAGAGTGTAGGCCCTATGAGCCACATGACCCCAGCAGACTGATCCTTGGTGCCACTGTGAGTCCCTGCTAGGCATGTGTGATCTCAATTAAGGGCGCAAAACAGCAAAAATAGGGACACTCCCCTCCATGGCTGCCAACTTATACACACCAGAGTTGTGCTGCTCAAACTCTCAGATCTACATCAAGAGAACCCAAATAGCTCAAGTAGGGAATTACAATAAATTAACAAGCACAGGAGAACTGAGAGAATACACCAGTAGGACCATTCCCAAAAGAACCTGGGTAGAAAAGCAATTGGATCTACAATTAAAACATTACAGGAAAACATGGGAAGACAAAAAAACAATCCCCAAAGGAAATAAAAAGAGGAATCACTAGAAATGGAGTTAAATGAAATTGAGGCCAGCAGCTTATCAGAAAAAAAATTCAAAGTAATGGTTTTAAGGATGTTTAAATGGATGAATGACAAATATATACAACTCAATGACAAATACACACAACTAAATGAGAACTATAAGGAGCTAAGTGAGAATGTCACTAACATGAAATGAAACTAGAGGAGATGAAGAATGACATAACTATAATAAGAAACACAATGGAAGGCCTAAACAGTAGACTAAAGAGGTTGAGGACTGCATAAGCGAATTAGAAGACAAGCTAGGAAAAAACACACAAACACAGCAGCAACTGGAAAGAAGACTTAAAAAGAAAAAGAAGAGAGCATAAGGGAGCTTTGGGACAACACAAAACAAAACAACATTTGTTTAATAGGGATTCCAGAAGAAGAGGCAGAGAAGCAATGAACAGAAAACCTATCTGAAGAAGAAATGACAGAAAATTACCCTGATATTTGCAAGAATAAAACTATGCAAGTCCAAGAAGTACACAAAGTCCCAAACAAGTTGAACCCCAAAAGACCGACACCAAGACACTTATAATTGAATTGGTGAACACTAATGACAAAGTAAGAATCTTAAAGGATGCCAGAGAGAGACAGAAAGTTACCTACAAGGGATGTCCTATTAGAATATCAACTGATTTATCAACAGAAACACACCAGGCCAGAAAGGAATGGAATGAAATATATAAAATGATGCAAAGCAAGGGTCTGAACCCAAGAAAACTGTACTCAGCAAGGCTATCATTCAAAATTGGAGGTGGAATCAGGAGCTTCATAGACAAAAAAGGCTAAGAGAATTTATCACTGCCAAGCCAACAATGCAATAAATGCTAAAGTGACTGCTGTTAAAAGAAGAAAGAGAAAGGCAAGAAGAAACACTTAGGAAAAAATATGACAACAAACATGAACTTGTCATAATAATACTAAATATAAATGGGTTAAATGCACCAATCGAAAGACATAGGGTAGCTGAATGGATAAGAAAACATGACCCATATATTTGCTGTCTATAAGAGACCAGCTTAGAGCAAAGGATTCACACAGACTGAGAGTGAAGGGATGGAAAAACATTTTCAGGCAAATAGAAATGAGAAAAAAGCTGGGGTGTTGAGACTTATATCTGATAAAATAGAGCTCAAAGTAAAGGCCTTAACAAGAGATAAGGAAGGTCACTACATAATACTAAAAGGAGCAATTCAACAAGAATATATAACTCTGATAAATATATATGCACCCAATACAGGAGCACTCAAATACATTAAAAAAAAATCTCCTGAAATATATCAAGGGAGATATTGACAACAATACAATCATAGTAGGGGACTTTAATACACCACTGACATCACTGGATAAATGCCCTAGACAAAAAATCAGCAAAGAAACAGCAATTATAAATAACTTACTAGATTAGATGCACCTAATTGACATCTTCAGAGCATATCACCCCAAAGCCAAGGAATATACATTCTTCTTAAGAGTACATGGGACATTTTCAAAAATAGATCACATATTGGGTCGCAAGCACAGTCTCCCCAAATTCAAAAAGATTAAAATCACATCAAGCATTTTCTCAGACCACAATGCATAATATTAAAAATAAACTACAATAAAAACATTCCAAAAAATTCAAACACTTGGAAGTTGAATAGCATGTTATTAAACAATGATTGGGTTATCAATGAGATCAAAAAAGAAATTGAAAATCTTCTGGAGACTAATGACAATAAAAACACAACAAAGCAAATGCTATGGGATACAATGAAAGCAGTGCTGAGAGGGAAGTTTATAGCTCTAGAGGCTTACCTCAAAAAATAAGAAAAAATGGTAATGAATTACCTAATTTAACAACTCAAAGGATTAGAAAGAAAGCAACAAGAAAAGCCAACAGTGAGCAGAAGGAAGGAAATAATAAAGATCAGAGTAGAAATGAATGATAGAGACCAATATATATATATATATCAGCAAAACTAAGAGCTGGTTCTTCAAAAGAATAAACAAGATTGATGAACCTCTAGCTAGTCTTATCAAGAAGCCAAGAGAGAGGACCCACATAAACAAATCAGAAATGAGACAGGCAAAATAACTAAAGACCATACAAAAATACAAAGATTGTTAAAGAATATTATGAACAACTCTATTCTAACAAATTACACAACCTATAGGAGATACACACATTTCTAGAAAAAAATCTCAATATGCTGATAATTATGGAAGAAATTGAAGTAGTAATCCAAAAGTTTCCAGCATACAAAAGCCCAGGGCAAGACTGGTTTGCAGGGGAATTTTACCAAACATTCATGGAAGAACTAAAACCTATCCTCCTCAGACTATTCCAGAAAATTCAAGAGGAAGGAACACTTCCAAACTCCTTCTATGAAGCCAGCATCACCCTAATACCAAAACCAGATAAAGATAACACAATGAAAGAGAATTACAGGCCAATACCCCTCATGATCATAGATGCCAAAATCCTCAACAAAATTCTAGCAAATTGGATCCAGCAGTACATCAGAAAGATCATATACCACGACCAAGTAGGATTTATCCAGGATTGCAAGAATGGTCCAATATTTGCAAATGAATAAACATGATACATCGCATAAACAAATTGAGAGATAAAAATTACATAGTCATATCAATTGATGCAGAAAAAGCATTTAACAAAATCCAACACCCTTTCTTGATAAAAACTCTCAGCAAGGTGGGAATAGAAGGATCATACCTCAACATAATAAAGGCCATATATTGCAAACCCACAGCCGACATCATACTCAATGGGCAAAACCTAAAACCATTTCCCCTAAAAACAAGAACAAGACAGGGATGCCCACTCTCAACACTCTTATTCAACATAGTGCTGGAAGTACTAGCCACTGCGATTAAACAAGAAAAAAAAAATAAAAGGCATTAAATTGGAAAAGAAGTAAAACTGTCCTTATTTGCAGATGATATGATACTTTACATAGAACACCCTAAAGAATCAATCAAAAAAGTATTACACTTCATAAATGAATTCAGCAATATAGCAGGATACAAAATTAATGCCAAGAAATCTATGGCATTTCTATATACCAATAATGAACTTACAGAAAGTGAGACTAAAAAAGCAATCTCATTTACCATTGCACCAAAAAAATTAAGATATCTAGGAATAAACTTAACTAAGGAGGTAAAAGACCTATATGCAGAAAACTACATGACATTGAAAAAAGAGATAGAGTAAGACAAACAGATGGAAGAACATATACCATGTTCATGGATTGGTAGAATCAGCATCATCAAAATGTCCATAATACCCAAATCAATCTATAAATTCAATGCAATCCCCATTAAAATATCAACAACATATTTCACAAACCTAGAATTAACTTTCCAAAAATACATCTGAAATAAAAAAAGACCTTGAATAGCTGCAGCAATCCTGAGAAAGAAGAACAAAGTTGGTGGGATCTCAATACCAAATTTCAAGCTGAATTACAAAGCCACTGTTCTTAAAACAGCCTGGTACTGGATCAAGAACAGACATATAGATCAATGAAATAAAATAGAGAACCCAGAAATCGACCCAAACCACTATGCCCAATTAATATTTGACAAAGGAGGCATGAACATACAATGGAGTCAAGACAGTCTCTTCAACAAATGATGTTGGAAAAATTGAACAGGAATATGCAAAAAAATGAAACTAGACCACCAACTTATACCGTACACAAAAATAAACTCAAAATGGATAAAGGACTGAAACCTAAGATGGTAAACCATAAAAATACTAGAGGAATCCACAGGCAGCAAAATCTCTGACATATGCTGAAGGAACTTCTTCACTGATGCTTCTTCTATGGCAATGGAAACTGAAGAGAAAATAAACAAATAGGGCTACATCAAAATTAAAAGCTATTGCATAGCAAAGGAAACCATCATTAAAAAAAAAAAAGCACACTGCATGGGAGAACATATTTGCCAATGATAAGAACAATAAGGGTTTAATCTCCAACATTTACAGAAAACTCATACAACTTCACAAAAAGAAAATAAACACCCAATCAAAAAATGGGCAACTGATCTAAATATGCACTTCTCTAAAAATACAGAAGGAAGGCTTAGAAATATATGGAAACCTGCTCAAAGTCACTAATCATCAGAGAGATGCAAATCAAAACAACAATGTGGTACCACCTCATACCTGTCAGAATGGCTATCATGAACAAATCAATAAACGACAATTGTTGGTGAGGATGTGGAGAAAAAGGATCTCTTTTGTACTGCTGGTGGGAATGCAGACTGATATAGCACTGTGGAGAACAGTATGGAGTTTCTCAAAAAACTAAAAATGGTACTCCCATTTGATCCAGTGATCCCACTTCTAGGAATATACCCCAAGAAACTAGAAACTCCAGTCAGAAAGGATATATGCACCCCTATGTTCATAGCAGAACAATTCACCTTAGCTAAGATTTGGAAACAGCCTAAGTGCCCATCAGCAGATGATTGGATTAAAAAACTATGGTACATCTACACAATGGAATACTACACTGCGATAAAAAGAAGGAGCATCTACCATTTGCAACAACAGGGATGGAGATGGAAAGTATTATGCTAAGTGAAATAAGTCAGGTAGAGAATGATAAATATCACATGATCTCACTCATTCGTGGAATATAATGAATGACATAGACTGATGAACAAGAACAGATCCAGAAACTGAGGAATGTCAATCAGAAGATTAAACCTCAGGGAAGGTGTGGGTCGGTGGGGCAAGAGATCAACAGTGGGACTTGTGTACATGCATATGAGCCTAATCAATGAATATAGACAACAGAGGGGTGGGGCATGAGTGGGACATGGGGGGGGGGTAATGGGAGAATAATGACACATGCAAAAAATAAAAATTAAAATTATAAGGAAAAAAATATTAAATCTAATCCATACTAATGGTCACCATAACCTTAAGAGAAATTGTTTCATGTGACAAATATTTTTAAATGAAATTCTCTGTAGCCTGAAAATTATTTTGGAAGGAAATAAAGAGAAGTTTCCTTCAAATGTTGTAAGGATTGTAATTGAAACTCAATATATTTGGCCCCTTGAACTATTTTTTTTTTTGCCTCACTGACAAAGTTTATATAAAGTTACAAAAAGAAATTGACAGCCAGTTTGAAATTGAATTCTCATGGCCTAGAGCAAAGAATATCCTTGCATGATATTATTATACAATGTCAGTATAATTCTTGATATTTCACAACAGCATATTGTACAGTTATCCAAACAAAATTACAAACTAATTATTTGAGTGTTTGCCAGCAATTTAAAAAAAGGACATGAAAGGATTTAATCCCTTTCAGAAGGTTTTAACTCATTGGGAAGCACTTGAGCATTCTCTACTGGCCCCTCTTATCCTTTTTGCCAAGAGGGACCCTCTTCTCACAATCCAATTGCCCTCAGTTGTTGCCTGAGCTTTCTATTCATGCTGAGGTTGAAGCCTTGAGGTTGTTGGTATAATGGATCTGTCTTCTTGCCCAATGGTGTGATCTGGGCCCTCCCTGGAGAAGAAACCTGAGTTCCCTGAAATATGTGATCAGTGTTGGTCCCCCCTCCCTCTCGAGCAGACAAGAGGATCCCAAGGCAGGTGCTGTGTGTGGAGGCCACAGGGGCATAGGCTACCATGGTGATAGAACTGAACCTCACATCACCCTTCTTAGACTCTGAGGCTGACTGGTTAGCCAAAGATGGGTAAGATTCCTCAGGGAAGGAACAACCTAAGACAGGCACAGTCACAGAGGGGCCACTAGGAGAGAACTTGGGGGTCCACAGAAGTGGGGCACAGACCCTCACCCCCCAACTTTGCAGGGGCCTGAACCCTCACCCCTTCTGAGGGAGGTCTCCAGCCCAATGGCTGCTTCACTTCCCACACCCAGCTCAGATCGGGACCCAGGTAACAGACAGAAACTTGGCCGATGGCAGCTGCCCTATATCTCAATCCAGCCTAGCACCAGGAATACTCATGGCCTACTCAAGAACGCAAATAAACCTTTCCACTAATATTTACAAGGTAATCTAAGATTGTTGGTAGAGTATTAAATTTGACAGTAAAAGAGTAATCAAGCTTTCAGATTAATTTAAATTGGCTAATTGCAATTAGTGAATATACAAGAAAATTTAATTATACTGGACAAAAAGCTGTTTCTAAAGTATTAACTAAAATTTCTATTGGTAGTTCATCTCATGCTAAAATTGCTTAACATGCAATGAACATAAAGCAGTCATATTTTTGTGCAAAATTTTAAAATTTAAAGTTATCAAGATTGCATTAACATATTTACAAAAGTCTCCATTTTAATCAAAAAAAGGGAGGAGACAGAACTGGTTTGGCTCAGTGGATAGTGCGTTGCCCTGCGGACTGAAAGGTCCCAGGTTTGATTCAGGTCAAGTTTATGTACCTTGGTTGCAGCCACATCCCCAGAGGGAATGTGCAGGACACAGTTGATCCATGTTTCTCTCTTATCAATGTTTCTAGCTCTCTATCCCTCTCCCTTCCTTTCTGTAAAAAAAAAAAAATCAATAAAATATATTTAAAAAATAAAGGGGAGGCATAGTAAGATATTATCATGTAAGGAAAATATATGGTAAGTAAATTACATCTAGAAAATTTTTACTTTAGAAAATTAATTTTCATTTGTAATGCTAACAGCAAGACACCCATGAAAAACACACATGGTGTCAAAATAAGCCAAAGGAAAACCATTTGGGCAAAAATAAAAAGGACCCCAAGTCAAATTTATAGAAAAGATTCCTTTATTAATTTATGGTCAAGAATATATTTATATACTTTCAGAAAACGACTCCAAGGCCAAGTGGACTCCTGCAATAGAGAGGAACTGACAGGTCTGCTCCAACCACAAAGACAAAAGGAGAAACAGTCCAGAGATGGAAGACGCGGACGACGCCTTGCCACGCTAGCCATCAGCAGCTGTGCATCGCTACAGGATGCCTAGGACCAAACCAGAGAGGGTTGAACCTGCATCGCCACCATTTGTCCACTATCCAGATACCACTGATGACATGTACACATAAGGAACTGTTTGACATTGAAACTGGGACTCAGAACTATTGGACATTGAAATTGGGACTCAAACATTTTTTGTTCTTATAGGTTTATTTCTAGCCTGCAGAGGCAAGATGTTTTTAAAGAAAAGAGTCGAGGTGGGGGGAGGATGGGACAGATACAGAGGCAAAGAAGCAATGAACAGACTGTCATACTACAGTGGGAAGGCAGGAGAGGTTTTGGGGACAGGCTGTAAGAGATCCCCCAAAGGACTTGTATACATGTATATAAGCATAACCAATGGATACAAGACACTGGGGGAGGGGAGGGCAGGTGAGGTGAGGGCATGTAGGGGGGTAGGAAAGGCCAGGAGGAACTCAATAGGAAAACAAAAAGGAGACATATGTACTACTATGTGTAATACTTTAAACAATAATAATAAGAAGAATATTGTTCTTTGTCAAATCGCTATGCCTCAATTCTTTATAAATGTAGCATTATTACCTGCCATGTAGGGCTGTTGTGAAAATTAAGTGATTTTATCTACTTAAAGCTTTTAAGAGCGTTTGGCATAACATAAGCCTGCTACTAGTCTGAGCCATTTATGAGTTTGTAGGAACACTAAGAACATATTCTGAATAGTGGTTTCCCTGAATTCTGAGGGTAGTCAAATAGAGGCATGAAACAGTATTGCTAGTATGTATGTGAAGTATTTGCAGCTCAGAATTTGGGCAATTTAATTTGCAAACCATAGGTGAGTTCATCATGAGAACTATCTTTGATCATATTTAAGAGGTTATTCTTCAGTAAGGAGTTTCAGAAAAAGTTAGGGAGGTACAATAACCAGATTGCAATTAAATATAGCATGACCCTCTTTTAGTTGCATAGGCCAAAATCTTAGTACCATTCCTTATGTTCCTATTTTTCTCATACCCAAAATCTAACCCATATCCTTTACCTTCTAGCACTACTCCAGTGAAAGTCACTATCATCTTTTCTATGTAATTGCAATAGTTTCACAGTGGGGAAGGATTCAATATGTATTTACTGAATGAATTAATCAAGGGATATGAGCACTATTGATCTTGTGCCCAACTCATAGCCTTCAGTATAGAAACAGCCTAGTCTTATATATACACCAAATATTAAAATACCAAGTGTTAACTTCTGTGTAAACCCTCTTTCATATAAAGAATCACTGTTCTCCAGATGACAGCTACTGTGATTCAGTAGTGCCACTAAAGATAATGCTGTACACATTGCTCTGTCACAGCTGAAGTTAGTTAAAGCTGACAGCAAATAAGATAACTACTTATTTCTGGTTGAATTGAAGCTGCACAATAATTAAAAACCTACAAATTCACTTTCAGTCAAACATGACTAAGGGAACAAGAAAAGGAAACTGCAAGAGACAATCTAAAATTCCTGGGCTTATTGAGTAGCATTTACATGTCACTTTGCAAAAGATACATTTTCTTTAGAGCAAACTAGGAGATATGGTATCTATTGCATCTATGTAATGTTAATTTATTTTTGAGAAATATGAAGTCTTACCCTAAATAAATTGTCTTAAAATATATTTCATTCTATATTTAATGTCATGTTTGGAAAATTTGCATTAAACAATTTGCTTTATTGATATTAGTTGATTATCAGGGTTAAGCTGTGGTTATAGAAATGTGATTTTAGTAAGTAGAGGTAAGTAAAATCAAATTTGTTTATTTGTAACTTTACAAAAGTGAAATTAAAAAAACAAAAAACAAAAAAATAATGTTTGGCCCTAGATTGGTTTGGCTCAGTATGTAAATCCTCAGCCTGTGGCCTAAAGAGTTCCAGGTTCCATTGCAGTCAAGGGCACATGCCCAGATTGTGAGCTCAATCTAAAGCAGGAAGCATGCAGAAGGCAGCTAATTAATGATTCTCTCTCATCAATCATTCTTCCATCTCTGAAATCAATAAAATTATATTTAAAAAATAATGTTTGAACATGGTGGGTAAGTATAGAGTTTCCAATCTTGCTAGTATTTTGTACAACAAAATTTAAAAATCAAGGAAAAAATAAAATAATATGAGGGCAGAAAGGGGTATTTAGCTATTGTAAAATCCCAGAAGGATGGATACTGTGATGTGTTACCTAATCTACCTAATGAATAAGAGAATTATTTCCCCTGGTACTGGTGGTGCAGCCAGAAATGGCCCTTAGCTTCCTGCCTCTTTGGAGATTACTCTTGCTAAAAAAAAAAAAAAAAAAAAAAAAAGTAGGTCTTACCCAAAGTCATGCCTCCTTCCATGGCAGCCAGCTTCTAAAAACTGTTCAATCTGGTCCTGCCGTGCCGGCATTTTTCAGTGGTTGAAAGTTGACCTATGAATGTGGAATTCAAGGTTTGATTCCTGGTCAGGGCACATGCACAGGTTGCAGGCTCAATTCCCAATGTGAAGCATGCAGGAGGCAGCTGATCAATAATTCTCTGCTCATCATTGATGTTTCTTTCTCTCTCACTCTCTCCCCTTTCCTCTCTGTGAAATCAATGAAAATATATTTAAATAATAATAAATGAATGAATGAGTGAATATCAATCAATCTGTTAGAAACCCGGCCCTTTACCCCAAATGTGAAACAATTCTGAAGTACATTCTAGCTCCAGAGTTCCCTATTGAATGAATGAAGGCTTTCTTTGGGAGTGTATAACATTTAAACTCTTGACCAAGCCTTCTTCCTTCCCTTCTCTTTTCCAATGATGCTCCCAAGAGTGCTCCCAAATAATTCCCATTATCAACATCTACTCCAACGCAATTCAAAATGGAGTACCCTAGGATGCCTAATCTAGGTCTCAACTCCAAGTATTCTCTTTTTGTGGAGATTAAGTAGTAGATTTGAGTTAGAGGTTCTAAAGAAGCTGAGTAATGTGAGCATTTTGGTGATGAGTGAAAACTACAGAAATGCACTAGTCTATAGTTAACCTAAAACATTCAGGTATAATAAGTGGCTGGCAAACTATAATTGCTCAATAAATAAAGTGTAACACATTTGTGCAGGAATAGGCTTTCTCTCTCAAATTTACCATTAAATTTTTGACAGTCATGATGTTCTCATGATCAATCTCTCTACTTTAAATCTGCTGCTGCAGCCTTTTAAAGACTGTTATGAATGATGCATACATAAAATAGTGAAAATGATATTTTTCTGATATCTCCAATCTTTTAAACCCCTAATTTCACATTACTGACACATCTTTTTCACATTTTATGAGCTATTGCCACAAATCCTCATTAAGTTACTGACAGGAGTAAAACTGAAAGATAATCTTCATTAGCAACCTTAATCCCTCTTGCCATGTAATATAACATATTCATAAATTCCAAGGATCAGGACAAAATTAACAAGTTACTATTTTACCCATTGTATGGAATTACTAGGATTGTCTACTGTGCCTGGTGGAACTCGGACAAATCCAATATGACATTTATGTGTAGAACTGCTCAGCTAATTTCTTATTGAACCCCAAGGCTATCTTACCCTTCTCTTGCTTCTTATATGATATCACAAATCTTTACAGGACTATAAATGCTATTTACACCTACCCAGGTCCCCTTTATTTTTCTTATACTATTCTTCCTCTACTCAATACAAAATGATAACACGTTTAAAATATCTATGATTTTAAACAATTAATCTTTAAGTGGAAGACCTGAGCGAAAAGCATGATTTCTGAAATAGTTGTCTCTTTTCCATATATCCCAGTGGTATTTATTTACTGTTTTTCTTGGGTGTTTTTTTTTTTTTCTGTTCTACCTTAAAATGAAGTTATTTATAAATTTATGTTTATATTCCTACTACAAAGAAAATTGTTTTGTGTTTTATTCCTCCCTTTAGTATTAATTCGATGCATAGTAGATGTACAATAAATATTTGTTAAGTGGAAACACCATTAAATGTTAAAGCAGACCATTTTGAATCTAGTACTTTTAATCCAGGTAAGTGCTTATTGAATTCAGAGCCATTGTCCTACCTTTGAAAGTGTACCTATCAGCATGATGTATATCTTAAAAATTGCAGACTGCACTTTCACAACTTTAATCGCAGAGCCTGCTATCCTCCCGACCTATTCAAAGCTTTGAAAGTCAGCAGTGGAGCTGGACTCCTATCGACGATCAATGCTTTGATTGCTCAAAGAGTTTCACATTTCTCTCACTTTCCCTTGGCCTTATAGATGTTTTACTCATCCAGTTCCTCTATAGCATACACCGAAACAAAACAAACAAAAACCACAATCTTTTTCCACGTGCTATATTCAAACTTAAGAAAATAGTGGTGATGACATATTGGTATGCTAGTATTAAAAAAAAATAGCCAATGTTACAGACTTCTTAAATAGCCTGATTATTTAACAAAAAATATTCATGCCATAAGAAAATGCACAATAGGCTTGTAGTGCACTGTCATTATAATAAGGCCTGGTGTTATTAAAATCATAGACCAAATTATACAAACTTAAACTTTAAAAGGAAAGCTTTTAGGATGCAACATCAAAATCTTAAGCTGAAATGATAAAACAGGAACCATGTTTTATGAAAAACTTCAGTAATTAGAATATTGTCATGGAGATGCAATACATCTTTCTCATCTCAACAGCAAAATTTTGTATTTTGTGTATAAGAGCTTAATATTTTAAAAATATTTTATTGATTTTTTTTTTTTTTTACAGAGAGGAAGAGAGAGGGGTAGAGAGAAACATCAATGGGAGAGAGACACTGATCAGCTGCCTCTTGCACGCCCTCTACTGGGGATGTGCCCGCAACCAAGGTACATGCTCTTGACCAGAATCGAACCTGGGACCTTTCAGTCTGCAGACTGAGGCTCTATCAACTGAGCCAAACTGGTTTCAGCAATAATTTAATTCTTTATTGAAAGCTATGTCTAATATATTGTAAATTTGTATTAGGTGCTCTTTTATTTGAAGTATTATCCTATGATAGGGACATAGTGATGGATAATTATATAATACAAATAAGTGCTTAGCACACAGTAATACATAAGTAGAAATTGCTATTTATTATTACTATTTTTTCCCCTTTCAATGGCCTTAGTATAGTGATGCAAATTTACATATCAGGCAGTACTTTCTGAAAATATCCTAGAGGTTTTTATGAAAATTAAATTGTTTTATAAGAGGAAAATTAATAATACACATTTTAGCTATTAGTGTTTCATCGCAATTTAGGTTTATTTCTATATTCAGCAAAATGTCCCTCAATGTTGAGGTGGATAATAGGCCACAGTGAGCCCAAAAGCACAGAATATGCATTGGCTACAGTGAAGACAGGAGATGCAATGATTAGTATGCATTGGAGGAGACAATGGACAGTGGGGAGGTATTCATATAGAGTGTCTTTAGCACACCCAATTCACTCAAATAGACTAGTAAATTATGGTGTGTTGTCTATATTTAGAAAGCTTCAAGACAAGTTAGCTATAGTCCCCATGCCATATCTTGAATATTCAAATTGTCTATGGCCTCCATTAAAAACAGGTTCTGAAATAGGGGGGATCACTGTCATTCCAACAAAAAATGGACTGGAATAATAATTCCAGATCCTACACAGTGCCTTAGAACATGACATAAAACTAAATATTCTTCAAAAGCATGTCATGCTATGATAGCAATGAGCCACATTCAGAAAAGGGCAATGCAACTGATTAAAATTTGAAAATTATGGAGCTAAGTGAAATAAGTCAGTGAGACAAGGGCAGTATGATTTCCCTTATATGTCAAATTTAAAGAACATATAAATAAACAAGTAAAACAGAAATAGACTCATAGATACAAAAAAACAGATTGATGGTTGTCAGGGTCAGGGAGTATTAGAGGACTGGGATTGAGAAGTATAGATTGGTAGTTACAAATTTGTCATGGGAATGTAAAGTACAGCACAGGGAATATAGTCCATAATATCATTATATCAGGTGGGTACTGAAAATATATGGGAGAACATTTTGTAAAGTATATGATTGTCTAATCACTATGCTGTAAACCTGAAACTAATACAAAACAATACTACATAAACTATAACTGAAAAAAAAAATTAAGAAAAAATAATAAATTACGATGAAAATACTGCTGATGGAGAACTGTTTCAAATGATCATAACATTGAATAGCACAAGTCTTAATGTGGAAATAACAGTGTTAAATGTATAATTTATAGTACTCTTTTCTGTTAATTTAAAACTAACACAAATAGTAGACAGGGAAACAAAACTGTAAGTTTACATGAAATTGTTTGCTTTTCTACAAATTAAATAGATTAGACCATCATAAAGAGGAGAGTATTCATAAATTATGTTTTTGAAAAGTAGTTCCAGATCCCCATTAAAAATATCTTTGAAAGCTGACTTTTTGAATTTTTCTATTTCTAATACATTTTACAAAGCAGCAGGAACATGAAATTGCCATTAGTTCTAGCTACTAAAGAAAAGAAGCAATCAACTTCCATCTTCATTAATCACATCTCATTCTCCAATGCCAAAATAGGTTTCTCAGAAGGTAATCTTCAGTTTAATGGCTTGATAATTTCAATTTATTTTAATATATAGCACCAGAGAATTGGTAAAAGCAAATTTATTAGAGAAAAATATGCCAATTAATACAGAGTGACCATCAGCCACTAATTTTTCTACAGATCAGAGCCCACATTAAAATCAAAGCCAAATTCAAAATGGCACTCTGCCTGCTATGGGCACTGACAGGTGATGTGAAATGGATTGATGATACTCATAGAGAAATGCATTTAGACAAATCTTTGTGGCTTTTTCCCTCTCTGTTAAAAATTCATATAAACCTCTATCAAATTGGGCAGCAAATGACAATCCCAGAGGACTCAGCTACTCTAAGATGTTTACCTTGGGTTTAATCAATACCCTATCAAAAGATTCCTAGACAGGTAGAGTGTGTGGTACTAATGCCTAATTCTTAAGTAAATAAGGCTAGATTTTGATATTTCTTTTACACCCAATTAATGATTCACGTCCTAAAATTGACCTTATTGTTTATAAAGTCACCCAGACTTTCAGGACCAGTGAGGAAAATGATAGTTTAAAGTGTCTTACTTTTTATCTTAACAGTTGAAAAAGATAGGGGGATCAGAGAATATCCAAAACATTTTTTTTTTCTTTTTTCTTTTTAAGGAAAGTAAATAAACATGCACATAGGATGGAGTGACAAAAAATACAGACTCTGGAGCTGAAGTCATAGCTCAGAATTTAGCTTGATGTATTTAGGTAACTTTGACCAGCTCACTGAACACTCCTGTATCTTAATTTTCTCATTTCTAAAGTGGGAATAATGATAATACCTGACTCAATTCTGGCAGGAACTGACTATCTTCTTTAGGAATGAGTGATTTATTTCTAATATATTCCATTCATTATGATGCCAGTAAATAGTTTTGTACCAAACATCTCATAGCTCTTTATCAGTTAGGTTCTCTAGACTGGTGTTTTTCTTTAGAGCATGATATTGGCAACTGATAGATCCCATGCAATGCACCATTGGGTGAAAAGGTAAATATTTCTGACTCAGTTTTATCCTTTTATTTTTAAATATATTTATTTATTTTATTACATAAAGGAAGGGAGAGTGATAGAGAGAAACATCGATGAGAGAGAAACATCAATCAGCCGCCTCCTGCACCCACCCCCACACTGAGGATGTGCAGGCAACCAAGATACATGCCCTTGACCTGAATCAAACCTGGAACCTTTCAGTCCACAGGCCGATTCTCTATCCACTGAGACAAACCAGTTTCAGCTCAGTTTTTTCCTTAATATTAACAGGATTTGTACATAATGTACTTGATTTGACAGAAAAAGACTAAATATTTCCATTTCTTACTAGTACTCTTCTGTTATTTGCCTCTTACTGATATGAACTACCTTGCTACCTTGTTCTACTCTCACCCCTATAAATGCTTGTTACCTAACTTCTGGGCTCCTCACACTCACATTACTTTAAAAGTCCCAAAACAACATAGTACTTACTGAACGTTTTCCTCGCCCTCTTCCCATACTCTCCTTAGAGAGAGATTTCTGAAATATTATGTATATACTAAGTTAACCACATCCTAGAGAGTGGTATTTAGAATAAATTATTTTAAATTTAGTCCCTTTTTCGTTAAAATGTAAAATTGAAAGGAATTTTAAAAAAGCTTTGTTAGTGTATTTTCTTCACATGGCAGAATTTTCTAAAACAATTTACTTTTAGTTCAAAAGGGATGATGGTGACTACACATTTGCTGAGTTGTTTGGTTTTATTTTTAATTGAGACATAAATTTTCATCTGAAGTTTATAAATCTAAATGTTCTATAAATGCTTAGTATTATTTAGCAGTATGTACAAAACAACATTTGATAACGTGCTTATTTTCCTCATCTACCCTCCCCACTCCTTACAACACACACAAACAATTGCCAATTACCATGAGGGAAATAATGTGACTCTAACCTAATTTCAGGATTCAAGAACAGGCCAGAATTAATTTTACTAGCCACACACAAAAAAATGTTTCAATATGATCCAGCAATCCCTCTTTGGGGTATATGCCAAAAGAAAATGAAAACAAGATCTTGAAGAGATCTCTGCACACCCATGTTCATTGTGTCATTATTCACAATAACCAAGATCTGGAAATAACCTAAGCATCCATCAATGGAAGAATGAATAAAGAGCATATTTTATAGCTATATTTACATATTGATAAATACAATGGAATATTATTTAGTCATGAGAAACAAGGAAATTCTGCCATTTGTGACAACATGCACGGAACTTGAGGGCAATATGCTAAGCGAGATAAGTCAGACAGAGAAAGACAAATGTTGTAAGGTGTCACTCACAAGTAGACTCTAAAAAAAGCCAAACTCATAGAAATAGAGTGGAATGGTGGGCGCTAGATCGGAGATTCAGAGAAATTGGGGAGATGTTGGTCAAAGGTTATAACGTTCCAGTCATAAGATAAATAGCTTCTAGAGATCTAATATCCAGCATGGTTATTATAATTAACTAGAGGGTCTGGTGTGCAGATTCATGCACACGTGGGGTCCCTCCTCCTGGCCAGTGATCAGGGCTGATCAGGGCCATCTCGCCCAGTACCGATTGGGGCCAATCTGGGCCAGTGGCTGGGGAGGAACTTTGGGAGGAATCCAGGGCATGTTCAGCCCTGTTCCACCCAGTCCCAATTGGCTGAACCTCAGCAGCAAGATTACCTAATGGTCAGAGTATCTGTCTCCTAATGGTCAATGCACATCATAGTGACTGGTCAGTCAACCACTCAGTCTGACACTTGGCATATTAGGCTTTTATATATACAGATTGTAACTCACAGCTTGAAGTGCTTGTTATGCACTTTCCCTCCAACCCCTGGTCTTGGAGACCTCATGTTCTTCCCAGGCTCAGCTCACCCTCTTCAGCTGCCACATGAAGTAAATTGCATTGTGTGTGTGGAAACCCTTTGCAGGCTCCATGAGTTTGTCTTTACTTGCTGCATTCTGATTACCCCAACATAAAGAGAGATACCCTCATTATCAGGTAACACCATGGTGGTAAGACCCCTTCTCAGCCTACTGCAGTGGTCTTAAATAGGCCATAGGTCACTGTAGATGGTTTGGCTCAGTTGATAGAGCCATGGCCTACAGACTGAAGGATCCTGGTTTTGATTCTGATCAAGGGCACATTCCTAAGTTGCAGGCTTAATCCCCAGTAGAAGTTGTGCAGGAGGCAGCAAATTGATTCTCTCACATCATTGATGTCTCTATCTCTCTCTCACTCTGCCTCCTTCTCTGAAATAAATCAAAATATATTAACAAAAATGAAAGTAAATAGGCAATGAATTAAGCATGGCTGCTCTCTGTCCATCCAGTCCCCTCACACCCTCTTTTGTCTTCACTCCCCTCTCCCACACACACACTCTGTTGGGGTCTGTAAAATGGGGTCAGAATTTCTACTTCAAGGGCACCTCTTCTGTACGGCCCTCCATCCCTGCCCATCTCTGTCCCTATTCCTGTGGGGTCTCTCCTTCCCTCCCCTCCATCTAACTTGGTGGGCCCTGTTCTGCCCCCTCATCCTGTGGCCTCCTTTCTACAGCCTCCCTCTTTCTCTTCCAGGGACAGAGTTCCCCAAAGGCTGTGTGGGGCAGGGCAGGACTGTGTGGAGTGGGCAGAGCTGTGTGTGTGGAGGAGGAGGAAGGGGGGGCAAGCATGGGCTTCGGAGGAGGGCTGGGGTGATGGGTCACAGGGATGAGGAGGGAGGGACATGGAGCCTGTCCCATGGGATAGGCATGGGGCTCCTTGGCTACCCTCACCCAGCAGCAGCTTTTCTAGACCCCTGTGCAACTGTCATCTTCCACCTCTCACTGCCTCTTGCTTTCTTTCAAGTTTTGAACTCAGTTTCTCTGGCTCAGTCCAGCACCCCTCTCTGCTGTGCCCCAAGAACCCCACATAGTTAGTGAAACTTAACAAATAAAAAGAAGCAGCTCTGATGATTATGAATTGTGCACTGAAAGCACCATAGACTACAGAATGTTGCACAGTCAGCAGCTCTCAGCTCACACATAGCAGCCTCCTGCCACCTGGTCCCCCCTGGCTCCCGCCCCAACCCACCTCTACCCAGGGCCTGGGCCAAACCCTGGAAACTTCCTGATGGCTCTCACTTCACACCTCACTTATCAGTCCAGCCCACCAGCGCCTGCAGCAAGCTAACCTATCGGTCAGAGTGTCTGCTCCCTGGTGGTCAGTGTGCATCATAGCAACTGGTCAAGTGGTCAAACTCCCAGCAGAACTACAGTCTAGGGGACAATTTGCATATTAGATTTTATTATATAGGATACTGTTGTATTATATATTTGAAAATTTCTAAGATAGTTCCTCTTAATTGTTCTCATTATAAAAAATAGTATGTGACAAAATGATGGTATTAGCTAAAGTTCTAGTGGTAATGATTTTGCAATATATAGGTGCATCAAATCAACACAAAAAACTTACACTGTTATGTGTCAATTATATCTCAGTAAAGATGAAAAATATCTCAAACATAACATAATTCTAAGATAATCTTTTTACCATATTCCTGAAGGACCAGATATTATGTTTATTAGTTTTATAACTTGAATATTTTCATATTTCATTATGTCAAGAACTTAAAAATTTGGATGTGCCCTTATTAACTATATAGCTTGTTTGGTTAATTGATGGTATTTGTTTCCTTCATTTTTAATGGTATAGACAAACTTAGATTGGATGAAAGTTCATTTTCAAATCTAGGAAGAAATATCATTAATGTATTTAATACACAGGCCTCATTTAATAAATATTTTACAAGTTATTGTCAAACATTGTGGCAAAAGGAGAATTAATTATAAGTAGAAATGACTTTTAAATCATTTTGGTATCAGCTGTTGATAATAAGAAAAAGTAAAGCAGTTTTTCTAAAAATCAGTAAATCAAGAAAATAAGGTGTTATGCAGTGCATAAAGAACAAAGGGCTATCTGTACATGAGATGTATTATATAGAATAGATAAAAGCCATCACCTCCATTACTTTTCCATGAATATACAGATGATGTGATGTTTCAGAAATGTTCATCTATCACCTCTAATGGGCTAACATCCAAGTTTGGCTAACAATTACCTATGTTACAATCATCAAAAATTAATACACCATTGATTGTTTATCCTCTGAATGATATGCCATAAATGAAAAAAGCTTTTGATGGATTTTTTATCTACTGAGACTGTTCTCTTGAAATTTCTCTCATGAATCAGAATTGTAGCCCATTTAGCCTAGAAGATTCAAGTAAGTAGCAGTTCATAACATCCTTCTTTGTCATTTTTTAGCTATGATTTCCATTCATGTGGGTTTATGAAAAATGAGAAAGACTTATTAAGTAGATAGCTGATCACCCTGTGCATTTCTGTCTCTGAGCTCTTCTATTCCATGTAAAACATTTCAGTTAAAAACACTGACATGAAAACTCCATACATCATGTTTTCAAATGAACTTGTGAATATACCAATAAAAACAGGAACTTTACCCTAGCTGGTTTTACTCAGTGGATAAAGTGTTGGCATGCAATGATAGAAATAAATTCTAAGATTCCTGACTTCAAATCCATTAAGTATTTTTAGATACTAGTGTTTCTAAACACAGCATGTATTATTCTATAAGCATTTCATTTTTAACATGAATTACTTATGTTAAATTTAATTTTAAATTATAAATTTATTTTGCCATAATTTAATTTGCTAATAATGATTATTTATCCCTCATCCTTTTACAGTTACCTATTTACCCATTTTCTGAATTAGTAAATTATCTGTTATTCAATTTATGATGTCTAAACTTGCCATAACTATTTCCATATATTAATATCATTTGTGATGCTCTATTAGCATTAACATGAGATTAAATTACACAAATGTAACTAGTATATATTTCTCTTACATGCCACAAGGGAAGTGGGTAACATTAGTAGAACTAGGATAGAGAAAATAAATGGGAAGGAAGAAAACTCTATTTAGGTCTGTATCTTAAAAATAAATTTCACAAATTATTTTACTTCACAGTCCTTGATACCAATCTGTTTTTCTTCTCTATATCTTGGCTTTTATATGATTTATAGGTTATGATAACACGAGTATTTCTCACTGGAGTTAGGATATTACATGCCATTAGAAACACATAATTCTATTTTTTATCAATAATAGTCATGCATTGGAGCAGAAAAATGGTAGCATATTCCAGACAGACATTTGATGTTTAGTATTTGAACATGTTTCAATGTTACTTTATCACCTTATCTGATATTATATGAAGTACTTGAGAAAATAGTGTCAAACAGCTAAGAAAATGTGATTTTTTTTTTTAAACAATGGCAAGGTTAATCATATATTGGTATACATCAAAGAAAAACATCATTCCTTACTGGAAGAAAAAAGAATGCCTATTATTATTAAATCATCTTGAGAGACATGCTTATGAATTTTTAATGAGGTTAATATAAAACTCAATGAATGTTTGATTTTATCAATTAAATATATTTAAGTACCTAAACACACAACCTAAATTTGCAAGTAAAATGTAATGTCTTTTGAAAATATCAATTCATTTTTCAAAAAAAATCTCATTGAGATTAAAAAAAAAAACATTTATATCTCTGTGTAGTTAAAATAGGTTATCCTGAGTCTATCAGCAAATTTTTATGTGACAAAAGTAAATGGCTTAACTTTTTATATATACAGCAATTCTCATGTTTAGCATTAATATAACAAATGTAAACAAAATTATGACTGCAATTATAAATAACTGGAGGCCTGGTGCACAAAATTTGTGCACAGGGAGAGGAGGGGTTGTGTGTCCCTCTCCAATCTGGGACCCCTTGAGGTTATGTTTGACAGCCCTCTCACAATCCAGAACTGTTGGCTCCCAACTGCTGATTTCCCCTAATCACTTCTGCCTGCCAGCCTTATCACCCCATAATTACTCCCCTGCCAGCCTGATTGATGCTTAACTGCTTCCCTGCCAGCCTGTTTGCCCCCATCTTTCCTCCTCTGCCATCCTGGTCATTCCTAACTGCACTTCCCTGCAGGCTTGATTACCTCCAACTGCCCTCTCTTGCAGGACCAATACCCCTCAACTCCCCTCCCCTGCTGGCCTGATCTCCCACAACTGCCCTCGCTTGCAAGCTTGATCCCTGCCAATTGCCCTACTCTGCTGGCCATCTTGTGGTGGTCATCTTGTGTCCACATGGGGACAGGATCTTTGATCACATATGTGCAGACATCTTGTGTATTGGAATGACAGTCAACTTGCATATTAATATTTTATTAGATAGGATGGAAGCCTGGTGCACAGATGGGAACCAGCTGGTTTGCCCTGAAAGGTGTCCCAGAACAAGGTGGGGGTTCCTTTGGTCTGTGGATGGCATGGAAGAGGGGCCTGTGGTAGTTTTAAGGCCAGTCATGCCCCCCAGTAAACCAAGCATAGGCCCTGGTATCTGAGATTTATTTATCTTCTATAATTGAAACTTTGTAGCCTTGATTGGAGGCCTGGGCCTGCCAGGGTGTGTGGAAAACTTGGCTCCCTCTATTGCTGAGGAAATCCAAGCCTCCTGCTCTCTCTGTTGCCACAGCCACCTTAGTTAGGGTTAATTTGCATACTCACTTCTGATTAGCTGGTGGGTATTGCCTGTGGGTATATCAGAGTAGTGGTTAATTTGCATATTACTCTTTTATTAGATAGCATTTATTGCAGTTATGTATTTTTCAGTTGTTAAAATAACATAAAGAAATTATGTTAATGCTAATTGTCAGAGACTCTCTTTTTTTTAATTATTTTATTGATTTTTTTTTTTACAGAGAGGAAGGGAGAGAGATAGAAAGTCAGAAACATCGATGAGAGAGAGACATCGATCAGCCGCCTCCTGCACACCCCACAGTGGAGATGTGCCCGCAAGCAAGGTACATGCCCCAGACCGGAATTGAACCTAGGAACTTTCAGTCCACAAGCCGACGCTCTATCCACTGAGCCAAACCGGTCTCAGCTAATTGTCAGAGACTCTTAAGTTAAATTAATTATTAGTTTCAGCCCAACCAATTTGGCACAGTGATTGAACATCAGCCTATGAACCAGGAGGTCATGGTTCAGTTCCTGGCACATGCCCCTATTGTGGTATCAATCCCCAGTGTGTAGCATGCAAGAGGCAGCTAATCAATGATTCCTTTTCATCACTAATGTTTCCATCTCTATTTCTCTCTCCCTTCCTTCCTGAAATCAATGTATATATATATATATATATATATATATATATATATATATATATATATATATATATATATATATTTTTTTTTTTTTTTTTTAAGAGGTAAAAGAGAAGAAAGTTTGTCCTACTCAGAAGTATGTTCAAAGGTCTAGATTTAATATAATGGGTACTGCACTCAAATAAAATGAGATGTGTGCAGAAATAGTTTCACTAGTTTTAGAGTTCAAACGTTTCATTTGCTCAAACATTTATATATCTTTTCATTAATTCTTTATTTTAACTTGAATCTAATTTTGCTTATGCTCTTAAATGCACTTAGCATTTAGTATGACAAGAACAATGGGAATCATTGTATTCCTCTGAGTGATTTGTGATGGCTTTGGTTAAATACTAATATACCCTGTTTCCTCAAAAATAAGACAGTGTCTTATATTAATTTTTGCTCCCAAAGATGCGCTAGGTCTTATTTTCAAGGGATGTCTTATTTTGCCATGAAGAAGAATACTGTACACATTTATTGTTGAACCAAAAAAAAAAAAAAAAAAAAGGAAATTTACAGTATTACCTGTATACAGTATGGTAGTAGTTGTCATCACAAACCAGCTCACTGATTAGCTGCTGCACAGCCAGAGCTGTTCAGGCAGTGTGAGGTCTCTTTAAATCAGGAGTCAGACACCTTACCATTCCTTTGGGTGCCTTATATTTCTGGGAGGCCTTATGTTCAGAAGAAGCCTTATTATCAAGGAGGTTGTATTTCCGGGAGCATGCCTTATATTACAGCGAGTGGCAAAACTGGAAGTAGGTATTATTTTCAGGGGATGTCTTACTTTCAGGGAAATAGGGTACTAGAGACCCAGTGCAAGAAATTTGTGCATGGGGTAGGGGGTGTCTTTCAGCTCAGCCTGCTCCCTCTCCAATCTGGGACCCCTTGAGGGATATCTGACTGCCCGTTTAGTCCCTATCCATGGGACATCTCTCTCACAGTCCAGGATTGATGGCTCCCAACTGCTCACCTACTTGCCTTCCTAATTTCCCCTAACTGCTTCTGCCTGCCAGCCTGATCACCCCCTAACCATCCCCTGCCAGCATGATTGATGCTTAACTGCTCCCCTGCCAGCCTGTTTGCCCCTAACTGCCCTCCCCTGTGAGCCTGGTCACCCCTAACTTCCCTCCACTGCAGGCCTGGGTACCCCAACTGTCCTTCTCTTCAGGCCCAGTCACCCCCAACTTCCCTATTTTGCCAGCCTGGTCACCCTAACTACCCTCCCCTGCAGGCTTGATCATCACCAACTGCCCTCCCTTGCAGGCCTTGTCCCTCCCAACTGCCCTCCCCTGCTGGCCTGATTGCCCACAAATGCCCTCCCTTGCAGACCTGGTCCCTGCCAACTGCCCTGCCCTGCTGGCCATCTTGTGGTGGCAATCGCCATCTTATGTACACATGGGGGCAGGATCTTCTTTTGTTTTTTAAATATGTTTTTATTGATGTTTTTTTACAGAGAGGAAGGGAGAGGGATAAAAAGTCAGAAACATCAATGAGAGAGAGACATTAATCAGCCGCCTCTTGCACACCCCCTACTGGAGTTGTGCCCGCAAGCAAGGTACATGCCCCCAACCAGAATCGAACCTGGGACCTTTCAATCTGCAAGCTGACGCTCTATCCACTGAACCAAACCGGTCTCGGCAGGATCTTTTGACCACATGGGGGCAATCATCTTGTGTGTTAGAGTGATGGTCAATCTGCATATTACTCTTTTATTAGATAGGATAGAGGCTTGATGCATAGGTGGGGGCCAGCTGGTTTGCCTTGAAGGGTGTCCTGGATCAGGGTGGGTATTCCCTTGGGTCATGGGGTGACCTGGGCTAGGGGTCTGTGATGGTTTGCAGGCTGGCCACGTCCCCTGGTGACACAAGCAGAGGCCTTGGTATCTGGGATTTATTTATCTTCTACAATTGAAACTTTGTAGCCTGGAGCAGAGCCAAGCTTTCTGCTCACACAGCCATTGGAACTTTGTTGCCTTAAGCGGAGGCCTGGGCGCTTGGCTTACTCCATCACCAGGGACAACCCCAGACTCCCTCCTGCTCTCTCTATGGCCATAGCCATCTTGGTTGAATTAATTTTCATACTCACTCTGATTGGCTGGTGGATATGGTTGGTGGGCATGGCTTGTGTGTGTAGTGAAGGTATGGTCAATTTTCAATTACTCTTTTATTAGATAGGATTTAACATCACGCTGGCTGCTACTGCATTATGAGGTTAATGTTCCTTTCCATTTACCTGTCTGTACCATAAAAGGATTTAGTTTATTTTTCCTTCCTCTTCCTTCCCCAACACTTTTTGAAACTTAACATGCAATTTATTTATTTTACTTATGGGAATTGGCACTCAGACACCAGCCTGCTGCCCTAACACACCATCTATCTTTCTCTGCTGATTCCTGATCCACATCATTAGTTTTGCACAGCCTCCAGTGGAATGCAGGAATTAAAAAATAATTAAGTGGTCATGATGGCTTTGTTTCTGAATTGGAAAGCCAATTTTTGATATACAGTGGATAAATTTGAGACTTAAATGTTCAGGTATAAAAGAATCACATGATTTATACAAAGCCAGATTGATATTTTGTAGTCATAGCCATACATCTAAACCTTAATAAACAGCACAAGAGTAAATTGAGTCACTTTTTTTATTTATTTGTTTGTAATTTACATAAGGAGTCTATTTTCTAACATGTTATGACCTTCTTCTGGTGCTGTATTCTGTAAAAGTATAGGGGAACACTACAAAATGAAAATAAAAATTGGCATACATAATAGAAAAGAACAGGTATTAGAAAATTCAGTAACTAAAGAGTTAAAGTTTAAAGTATGTAAAATTATCACAAGCAATACAAAGCTTTCACAGCCTGTACAAGATGCATTACTTGCTATGCAAATGAATGTTTCTTATTTGATATTATTTTTTCCTTTCATTATCATGTATTCTGGTTAAAGTTTTGAGTTTTTTTTAAGTTCTTAAATTTACTACTAAAAAGCGATTTATTTACTTTTCCCAAATCAATCCAATATTGCATTTTTCTCCTGTGGTCTGATATGTAGTTTAGGAAAAAATAAAAATAAAAAGCTATCTTAACTCTGCAGCTTTGGTGTTATTGACCTTGTCAAATGTGAGAAGGATGACAGAAGAGAACACACATTTTTCAGTGGTATAAGCTGATTATATTCAGTAAAGTAGACATTTAAGGATCATTTCTAATCACATTTAGAGTTGAATCTCATGCTACTCTTGCTAAAGCCTTTTTGAACCTCAGAGCCTTTTGAACTTAAGAAGTAACAGTCTGATCCTTGGAAAAATATGGTTGGCATTTAGGAAAAAATGGATCTGATGAAGAAATGAACCATAACTTCAAATATAAGCAAGAAAAATCTCTACAGGATTTCTAAGATTTTATTTTAATTTAGAGGCACTTTAGGAGATTGGGCATATGTCATTTTCTCAATTGGCTTTTTAAAAAAGCACATATTGTTTATTACTGTCCCCTTTTAATAACTTGTACACAATGGATTTTACTCCTACTTCCAAAGTCATACTGCCAGAAGAAAAATTATAATGTAGTCAAAATTATTGATAATCCCCCCAAATTGTCCTTTAATTTCCAAAATTTGTACCTCAGATTCTGAAAATAATATCCATTTTATTTATGGCTTTTTTCCTAAAAAAAAAAAAAAAATGGAGGTCAAGCTTCTAATTGGACCAGAATTGTTCTACCTCTTACTTCTTTTTATCTCTCTTCCTCTCTTTTCTTTCCCTTCCAGGCTCTATCTTTACTTTTATTTCTCCCTTTATCTTGCTCCTTTCTCTATCAGCCATATTGTTGCAATGGAGCTTGATATATGTGCATACGATGGGTTTCCATTGTACTGAAATGGATGGAGCTGATATAAATCAAAGGCCATAATTTAACACCAAATCATTGAAAAAAATATAAATTATATATCTAATTAGATCTTGTTACATATTTTCACAGGCTCCAGCTCAAGTAAGATATGGAGGTGAGAGATCACTAAGGACACTGAATCCTAAGATCTATTCATTGTTCTACTCTAAAAATCAGAATCATGTTCTCTGGACCTTTCATTTAGCTCTTCCCTTTTTTAGTCAAGTACCTTTAACCATGAACACATCATGACTATTGCTCCTTGCAATGGGAGACATAATGGCTCATAATATAACACATTGTACCATTTTTTCTATAGATGATTTTGATAATCAGAACAGTGGACCAACGTTTTTTTCCTGGGGTTGTGTCTTGCAATGCCGAATAATGAGCTCTGAGGACCAAAAGATTT